>JAXQQM020066663.1:0-69351 GCA_034641835.2 Pinus albicaulis
CCATAGGGACTCAGAGAGCAACTTTCAATATTCTACGACTTCAATTGCAAATCAAGAGTTAGGACCCTCCCTCCCTTTTTCCAAAAAATTTAAAAGAGAAATTATTGCAATTTAACAGATATATAATAGCAGGTTATACCTTTCTCTATACGCCATTTTTTGGAGCTTTATATTGTTAAATCTGTGTAATCATCTTTACAGGTCTCACATCTAAACATGGTAATTGGCATAAATTTTTTTTTGGAATATGAACAGAAAATGAAAGGATCGCTTACTGGTATTTCATGGGGCTTAATTTTATTTAATTCATTCAATTTTCAAAACAGAAAACACAGCTGCGAGAATCAGAAAACACAGCTTTTGATGTGATTCTGTCTCTAAGGATGAAGGTCCTTTGTCTACTGGTAGTAAAATTATAGATGAACAGGTTGATCTGAATATTCAGACAGGATAAGAGAATAAAGATCCTAATGCCTTTGCAAGTGAAAAACAGAAGGCATGTGTTCAAATTGCTAATGGCCATTTCCTATTCAATTTTGAAAACAGAAACACGGTTGCCAAAATCAGAAAACACAGCTTTTGATGTGATTCTGGCGCTAAGGAGGAAGGGCCTTTCTCTACTGGTAGTAAAGTCTTTCAGGTCCTGCACATGGGACCCGGAACACATCAAACCTTCTGTGATGATGCAATTCATTTTTATTGAAATTCCTCCAACACTTAAAATTGTGCTCTAGTCTTGTCTTTTATCTATTACCATATTACGATCAGATAGTTCACATTACTTTTTATCTTCCACAACGTTGGGCTTGTACAACCCCTCTGTTTTCTTTGTCAGGAGCCACCACCCAATTGGTATTGAAAAATTGTGGCCTTCTGCATTATTGGTTGATGCATGCATAAGCCTAAGCCTATATTAGTATGTGCTCTTTCTTATGTAATGTTGCATCTTCTTTCTTATTGCATTAAGAGAAGCAAGGTGCATTCTACAGTCCTGTATGAGGGAGATTTGTAATGTCAATGTCTAACTCACATGTAACATGTGGCATAAATCAATCCCCGAAAATTAAAATCCATAAGAAAAAAAGCAGTTGTAGGAAAATAAACCAAATATTAATTAATATTTATACACATAGCAATGTAGATTCATCTTGACCTGGGCTCTTTTAAACCCCAAAAGATTTGCATTTTTTTATTTCTGTCAGTGCTTAATAGAGCTAGAATTAAGATGGATATACACTGGTGTTACTACAATGGCATATCACCATGATTGGATTTTGTTCCATATTATGATTCATTTATCTTTTCATGTGAGTGTTAGGTGTATTTGTTGTGAATAATCGCACACGGATAACAATTGTGAGAGAAAGCTGGTTTATATGGCACTATCCACACCAAAAGCTTTGTCAATCTGGAAGCTGGCTTTGGGATGCAACTCTCAAGGTTGACTTGATTAAATTCTCTTTCACCTTGGCACTAATGTTGTTGGTGGTACTGGTGTCATGGATTCAACCAGCCTTAGTTGTTTTTCATTTCCTATCTGAGCCCATTTTACAAAGATATAACTAGTCAGTACTGCAAACTCTTTCAAAAAGACACAAGTATAACATCATGCTCAAAATCCTAAACCCCCCCAGTCACGAAGTTCAACTATATTTGATACTTTAATTCTTCAGTCTTAGGAAAGCATGCTTGCAGCTTAATCCTTTGATTCAATATGTTTGGGTTAATCTTTATAGTGCATTTGAGTGTTTGAGAGCCTCTGAATTATGAGATCCTTTTACTTCCCGGTCCAGAACAAACTGTCTTAATTTCATACAATTCAGAAAGGAGAGCTCAAATAGTGTTTCCGTTTTGTATATGTTTCTTTGGAATTGATACGGGTGACAGGACAAGTTCATGCTCAAAATCCTAAACCACGAGTCAGTAGGGTCAACTGGTGTCTGATACGTAAATTCTCGAGTACAGGAAAGCATGCTTGATGCTTCGACTCCAGTTTTGGGTTAGTATTTGTTGTGTGTTTGAGAGCCTCTAAATTATGAGATTCTTTTACTTCCCTGATAAAAATGAACAGTTTTACGTTTCATACAATTGAGCAAGGTGAGCTCAATTTTTGTTGTTGTTTTGTATATGGTTGTTTGAGATTTCATATTAATTTGAAGATTCCAAGGTCGATAACTTAAACATATTAAGTGTCGTTAAATCTGTGTAATCATCTTTACAGGTCTCACATCTAAACATGGTAATTGGCAGAATTTTTTTTTTTGGAATATGAACAGAAAATGAAAGGATCGCTTACTGGTATTTCATGGGGCTTAATTTTTTTTAATTCATTTATTTTTTTATTTCTGTCAGTGCTTAATAGAGCTAGAATTAAGATGGATATACACTGGTGTTACTACAATGGCATATCACCATGATTGGATTTTGTTCCATATTACGATTCATTTATCTTTACAATTGTGAGAGAATTTTTATTGTGAATGGAATCATTACTAGGAGGAATCTCAAATTGGCCCTGCATCTCCCTCGTCATTTTTACTGAATTTAAAGCTCTGCCTCCTCAATAGTTTAAACCTCCAGATGCCTCCACCACTTCTTTATTTTTTCATTCATTTCTTTCGTGGAGATCAATGAATTTTCCGGAATCGAGTTCCATTGCTCTGTTTTCATTTTCAGAAGCAATTATATCTGATTACCCTATATTTTGAATAGAATTCCATTTAATTCTGATATTTCTGCTAATATCTGCTCATAAGCAATTCTATTTCATTACCCTGTGTTTTGTTTTTTGATTGTAAATTATTTATTCTATTTCATTACCCTACCCTGTGTTTGTTTTTTTTTATTGTAAATTTTACACCAGATATGAGTGAAGGAAGGAAATAGTGCGCTGATGATGTTGGTGATAAATCCATGAAGGAAACAGGTCATTGAGTTGCTGTTGTTCAAAGCCCGCCTCACCTCGCTGAAAAAACGAAATCATTCCTACCAAAAAATCCCAATTCCAAGTATTTTATTTAATTTAAAACTCTCTCGAGTGTTTAAACCTGATGGGTTTAATTTTTTCATTAGTTTATCTAATCCGCTTTTCTCTGACTCTCGCTTAATCACCATCTCCCCATGCCAATTCAAGCATATTTGTAGTTCAAATTTTCGAATATTCTGGATATTCTTGAAATGAAACTCACTAGATAACCCTTTTCTACTTTGGATCATTGATTGATAAATATTAGATTGAGTTGTTTCCACTGCTATTATCTTGGTCTCAATCCTCAAGTCATTGGGAGGGACCTTTCGATCAAAACATTTCAAGTAATCAATATAAAAATTTAGCTAGTAGTCAATTTGGACTTTCCAGGTCATGATGAGAATGTGAATGCCTAATAATCATGGAGTTAAGGTTCGAACATTGAACTTAGACATATTAATATCATAAAAATGAGCAATCCATAAGCTTAAATACCTCTTAAATATGATTTTTTCCTGATGCAGACATTGTAAAAGTGTTGAAGGTCCAGTCTGTTATCATGTTCACCTTTCTTCTCCATCAAAAAAGTATTATCATGTTCATCATTTCTTCTCTATCAAGAAACGAATCTATTGAGGAATTTGGTTTTAATATTTGTGTGAAGATCTTCTCTTCTAAATTGCCATGGTGTTAACTTAAAGATTCCTATCTTTTTTCTCAGTGAGAATCTTCCTATATCATCATGATATTACTTTAGACAGTCTAGTCTTTTTCTGAAAGGTATTTTGATGGGATTTCTCTTGTACTCAACCTATTGAAAAAAAGACACTGAGGAAACGTATTTTTATGTGATTTCCCTTGTACTTAAGCTATTGAAAAAAGGTCATTGATGCTTCTTCCATGTAATGTCGGAGATTTGTCCAATAAATCTCTGAATTGCATGACCTTTGACCTTTTAGTGGATAATGGAATAGAAGGTCCATGGTAAGCCTAAAATTCCCAGAATTTGAGGCCTTGCTTTGGAGTTGTGGAGTAGATTTAAACATCACCAATACAGATTTATTTATTGGTAAATGGAGTCCATGATTTTATAGAATTTGTAAATGATAGGCTGGAACCTAGGACATAATTCATAATAAAAATAAAGCTACTTTACTATTTACATGGTCAAGTAAAAAAAACTTAGTTCTAGATACAATAGAGAAGGATAGAGTGATGTAGGTTTTAACGTAGTCACAGATTGCCAATGTCATGTAAGGGAGACTTTTTGAAATAACAACTTGTCAAAACATGGCTTATCAGAATTTCAGGTTGCCTACTAGGAAGAGATGAAGTAGCAGCAAAGCTTAAACGTTATACCATATTGCATGCTAAGAAATACACACCGAAATGGTTACAAAAGGAGGTTTTGGTTGTAGTTATGCAAAAGTAGGATTTGCATGGACTTGAGCAAACCTAACTAGCCCCCAAACAAGCTAGTGATGGCCCCAAGGAGAGGGCTTGTTTTTATCAAAATAGGAAAATGCCCTGTTCAGGAAGCCATGGGTTTTTTAGGGGTGGGTTTGGTTTTATCTTTACTTTTGCCTCTGAAAAGGAGCAAAGTCAGGGGCTATGGTTGAGTGAAGTAAATGGAAGAAAAACTCTTCATATGTAGCATCTCAGGTGAAGGAAATTTATTGATGAGTTTAATTTTATTTAATTTTATTGAAGACTCTTCATATGTAGCATCTCTGTGACCTCTAGGAGGAAACATAGATGGAAAAAAGGATTATCTCTTACGACTCACTGTTGGCCTTGAATTTACACAATATTCTAGCAAATCCCTTAAGAGCATACCACTGGTCTATTTCTTATCATACCTGCATCAGTGTGGCTTGTGTAACTATTCTCTCACCCTTTGAAGATTGTTGGTTGTCATATCTGCAAATGCTAATTTATGCTTTGCTTACAATTTATTTAATGCATTAATATCTCTTCCAATGCATTAAAATAAATTGCAGGTACTACCATTGCAGATCAAACATTTGGACTTTGCTACCGTGATGGAGCCAATTTTGACCGAGAATGCCATCCCGAAATTGCTAGATGGTTCGACTGAGATGCAACCTCTACTGCAAGTAGTGAACATCGGATCTGTCTATTCATCAAAAACCAGCGCTTCCCACTACCACATCACTCTCTCTGATGGCACATATCAACACAGGACTTTGCTCCCATTTGCTTATGGCGCACAAGTCACATCTGAAGACATTCAGATTGGTTCAATCATTTCACTTAAAAAATCAACTTGCACAGTGTCCCAAAACTCTACGTAAGATTAAGCTTTCTTTTGAACTTTTCCCTTTACTCTCTTTGCATTATTTCTGAATAAAAATCAATTTAACATTCATTTTAATTTTAAGTAATTTCTTCATTCATTTCAGATCCATTCGCATTCTAGAACTTGAAGTTCTGTACCGTAGCAGACCTTTGGTTAAGGACTTGTCATCGCTATTGCATGCACAGGCAAGCGAATCTCATTCAAGTTCTTCATCATCACAAAATATTCTTCCAAATACTTCAACTCCAACAAGCACACCTACAACATCGCTTGTACCATTTACATCACTCAATCCGTACCGGAAATATTGGTCGATTCAAGGTAGAGTATTATCAAAAACACCATTGAAAAACTACAACACTGCACGTGGGTCAGGAAAAGTTTTCGGCTTTGACCTCATTGGTCGTGACAAAGATGAAATCCATGTTTCTGCATTTGCTTATTTAGCTGAATCTCTATACAATCTCATTGAAGTTGGGCAACTATATATTGTCTCCAATGGAACAATAAAGCAAACAAACCCAAACTACAACCATCTAAACAACAAATGGGAGATTTACTTGCTTGCTACATCAACTGTGACACCATGTTTAGAAGATGATCCAAGCTTTCCTTACCAAAGCTTTCATTTCAGGACTATTGCTGAAGTCAAATCCACAAACACAAATACACTTGTCGATGTTCTTGGTGTCGTTACCTCCACCTCCCCTGCTTCTACAATAAGGAGAAGAGATGGAACTGAAATATTAAAAAAAACAATAACATTGAAGGACAAGTCAGGTTTCAGCATTGATTTAACAATATGGGGAGATCAATGTCTCTCTATAGGAAAGGACCTTGCTGGAATCCACTCCTCTGACAACCCACCAATCCTTTGTGTCAAAGGAGGCTAGGTAACTGAGTTTAACAGAATCACCATTGGGACAATTTCCACTACCGCTCTTCTTATAAATCCAGACATTGAAGAAACTCAACAACTCCAATCTTGGTTCCGTGATACAGGATATACCTCTTCGTCTCCTTCATTGAGAAGAAATTATACTATGTCTTCCAAGCGAGCGTTACCACAAAAGACCATTCAGGAAATATGTAGCATGGAAATCTTCGAGAAAGCAGTATGGGTTTCAGTTCATGCCACAATAACTCGTCTACGCATGGACGATTTCTATTTTCTTGCTTGTCCATTGGATTAAAATGGGAAAAAATGCATGAAAAAAGTAAGCCACCATTCTAACAATCTCTGGCATTGTACAAAATGCAATGGCGATTTTTCAGAATGCGACTACCGTTACAAACTAAAGATCGAATTGCATGACCACACTGGCCAGCTTCAAAATGTCACTGTCTTCAATGATGCGGGAAATGAACTCATGGGGATCACAGCTAAAGACTTGTTCCTTCTTTCCATTGAACTAGCTGATCTTCAGAAAATATGTAGTCATATATCAGGCCGTCACTTCTCTCTGTCACTTTCCATTAGAAAAGAAAACTACAATGGTGTTGAGCATTTGCAATATATTCTGCTAAGTTCAGAAGAAATTCACTATGATGATGCATGCACGAAAATCCTAAAAGACATTGCTGCACTTACCATTTCACAGCGCTCTGTTGCTCTTCACCTTTGACCTCAGTTCTTATATGTACACCTTTTTATTTCTCTAGATAGAAAAGAACATCCCTTTATAGTTCCTTTCTCCATACCATTGTAACATACAACCATGTTGTTGTTCTGAACAGTTAATTTTACAATAATATTTCTGAATGGGTACAACTATGTATATTTACCCTTTCACATTTCAATAAAATAAATACTTATGTTTGGCACTACAAAAAAGGTTTATACCGACATATATTTCAAAGTGATTTTAAACTCTTTCTAGCACTTATTATTAGTTATTTATAAATTCTAGCATTCAACACAATGTCATACATTTCATATGCATTCATATCTCAATTTGTAATTTTTAATTCTCACACCTCATCCCTAACATAGATTTATTTCTACTTTGTTAGATATGTCATCAAACAATGAAGATGCGGAAAAAAGAGCAAGACGTCGCCTTCTTTATGCTCAAAACAAAGAAGCAATAAATGCGCGGCGATGACTTCTTTATAAAAAACGAAAAGAGACTCCCTCTTCCCAAAACCTATATAACCCCCCCCTCAATGAAGAACAACGTCGCTTTAGGAAAAAAATAGATAGCCTTTCTCCATTGCATGTTTGCACACTATGCAAAGAATCATATCCAGGAATGAAGACAAAATGTTCAAATGGTACCCTTTCTTGTTCCCGATGTGCAACCTCAAAAAATTCAAACCGTTTCACTCATGCCAACAACATGGACCCTGGCGAACAACCATATGTCCTTCAGAATTTAACACAAATTGAAGAAATTTTGATTGCACGTGTAAATCCGATTCTACAAGTAACACATGCTCGTGGTGGTCAATACAAATATAGCGGCCATACAATCAGCTTCCCTCAAGACATTACTACTATTGCGAAATATCTACCTCGCCTTGTTTCTGAATTAGACGTCCTCATTGTTAGAAGACAAAACCCTTCTCAAACATCTTATGAATTCATTGTTTGTAAATCACGTGTTCTAGCAGCACTAGAATACAAACTCACTCATGATCCCTACTACAAAGATGTTGAACTCAACCCATCTGCAATTTCCGCTCTACCAGATCAACCTACTGATATTTCTGATCTTGTTCATAATGTAACCACGTCTTCATTTATACCCCAGGAAAACATAGTCGATTCTACTCATGATCTTGATGCCATTCTACCTTCATTAGATATCCAACCTTCTTCATTTGTTCCAATTCTTCCAAACTCCTGTAATGAACTTGATCGCATTCATGCTTACTTGCACTCCACAAATTTGGAATCAGAAAATTCAATTGATTGGCCTACAATATCTCTATCACCTATCAATGAATACAGCACTGAGGGCCTCTTCTCCATGGCATTTCCCACACTTTTCCCAACAGGCATTGCCATGATCGCACAACCAAGAATAACAAAAGTTGAACTGCACGAATATGCCTGTCATCTGTTACGCTACCATGATAATCGCTTCGGCCGGCATCCAAGATTCCGTTACTACATATATAACATGCTGATGCGCCACCGTAGCCAATCAAATGCCAATGTTTTTGTTAAAAAAAACATTGAAAACAATTTCCCAACTACTGTATCAGATTTGCAGCAATGTCTTCGCGACCTTCCAAATTCAAAAATTCCAGAAATGGTCATGCACTTTGGCTCGTCCCTACGAGGTACACGCTCTTTCTGGAACAAGCGTCGTAATGAGCTAACTGACATGATCACACAGCTTGGGAGCCCAACGTTTTTCTTCACTCTAAGTGCTGCTGATACCAAATGGCCTGATCTGCACAATATTATGCCTGCCGAGGTGCCCTCCAATACAAATGCTCATTACAGGCGGAGAATTCAAAATATAATTAACAATCCACATTTAACATCCCAATACATGCATTGCAGATTTACAATTTTCCTCGAGGAAGTTTTACAAAAAGGCCTCCATGCAACCGACTATTGGTGCAGGTACTTTTGATTACCATTACTTTTCAAACAAAATATTAAAATTTAGTAGAATTAAACAATAATATTTTTCAAAATTGCATTCAGATACGAATGGCAGCATCGAGGATCTGCACACATACATGGATTCCTTTGGTTGAAAAATGCACCAAATTTGGACTCCCTCAATTGGAACAATGAGATAGAAGTTCTCAATGTTCAAAAATATTTTGACCATTATGTAACTGCTTGGAACCCGCGACAACTCCAACATTGCGCATCTTTACTCCACCAATCAGCAGAGCAAGACCCATGTCTTCTCAACACGTAATCAATCGTTGCATCAACACAGACAAATGACTATGAAGAGCTTGTCAATTGTGTCCAACGCCATACAAAGTGCCATGCATCTTCTTGTCTTCGCAAAAAAAACAAAGTTCTCACATGTCGCTACGGAGTACCATGGGAGTTAACTCCCACATCTTCACTGCTAATGGACAACAAAGGTCATAAAATCTACAAGCCTGCACGTAACGATGATAGATTGAACATTCATAATGCCGATCTACTTTCCATTTGGAGAGCAAATGTTGATTTTCAGCCAGTGCTTTCACGCCATGCCGTATTAGCTTATATTTCTAAATATGCAGCCAAAGCAGAAACAAAGTCAGAAATCTATAGCCAAATGTTATTTCGCCTCTTGAACAACGTTGCTCCAGAAGCACCTAGTATCACTGTTGTCCGAAAACTCCTTACAGAAAGCATAGCAGAAAGAGATATTGGAGCGCAAGAAATATGCCATATGTTGCAAAAATTACCTCTCACACTCTGTAGTCGTACATTTGTATCTCTAAATGTTAATAGAACTGTATTCAGACGTGTTCTAAATGGTTCTGAAAATCCACCCTCAACACCGCCATTTATTGTCGCATACATGAACAGGCCTTCTTCATTAGATCAATTGCCCCTCATAGAAGCTGCACGCTCTTGGTCATTTTCTCCTCGTCGTAGACAAAACCAGTGGAAACAAATTTCTCCTCCCATAGTTCTCCATATCTTGCCACGATACACCACAAGCCCTTCCCCTACTGATCCAAGCTACACGAACTTCTGTTGGGCTAAATTAATATTGTATTTCCCCTTCTGTACCCTCCCTAATGACATTGGATGCAGCAATGAGGAAATAATTGCACATTGGGAGCAAAAGAAAGGAACATATACAGCATGGCATGTTCACCGTGAAAATGAAAACCCACAATCTGCACAATCAGAAGATGAATCTACTCTTGTATCTAGCCCTCCTGACATCCCCCTTCACCCTGTTCAAATGAATGAATGTGAAATGGTCTCTCACCTTCACCCAAGCGAGAACATCGAAATTGATTCCCTTGAAATCATTGGCAATCGTGAATTTGACCTCAGCCATGATTGGTCTCATACTTCCCTACCTCTCCACTTGCAAGAAACTGCCATCAATTTCATTGAATATAATCGCTCATCTATTCAAAATCAACATCATCCCTCTTCAAACCTTCCCGTAAATCACATATTATCTCCTACCCAAAAAAAATCTTTCACACATATTACTTCTCATTTCAAAAACCCTCTTCCAAAACCCCCAACTAGAACCATTATACAAGGGACAGCTGGAACGGGCAAATCTGCACTAATAAAATCTCTACAACGTGCATTCATTGAACTCTCCTCACCAAATATAAGCCCATTGTTGGTACTTGCACCTACCGGTGTTGCAGCTTTCAACATAAATGCACTTACAATTCATTCTGCCCTTCATATCCCTATCCAAACAATGCATCCTCTTGAAGGACAACCACTCCTCCACCTCCAAGAACAACTCTGCCACATTCAGTACATACTCATTGATGAAATGAGTTTCATCGGGCCAAAAATGCTTTCCCGTATTGATGATCACTTACGAGAGGCCTTTCCCCTCCATCGAAATACACCATTTGGTAATCGATCCATTATCCTTGTTGGTGATTTAGGCCAGCTACCACCTGTAAAAGACATTCCTCTTTATGTTGGCACATCACGTGGTACTGCACGTTGGCGTAGCTTTGATACAGTCATTACGCTCACAACTATTTTTCGTCAGAAAGGCACTGACCCTTCCCAGATTTCCTTCCGCAACATTCTCACAAATCTCAGGGATGGGACATCTACAATCGAAGATTGGAAGCTACTAATGTCAAGAACAGATTCCTCTATTACGCATGAAGATAAAAAAATATTTGAGGACTCGATGCATTTATATGCAACAAATAGTTCAGTTGCCTTGCATAACAAATCAATGTTGAACAAATTACACAAACCAGTGGCTGTGTGCTCAGCGGAGAAACATGTGGAGAAAACATTCACTACATCTGAAGAAGAAAAACTAGACAGAACACTTCTGTTATGCAATGGACAAAAAGTTATGCTAACCTGCAATTTATGGGTACATGCGGGGCTTGTAAATGGCGCACTTGGCACAGTCATTTCAATATGCTATGCACCTGACTCAAAGCCTCCAGAATTACCATCCTTCGTGGTCGCTGATTTCAAACAATACAGAGGAACAACATGGGACATTGCACACCCCACATATGTGCCCATTTCTCCTATCACAAGAGGCACACGTCGACAGATACCAATTCGAATGGCATGGGCTTTAACAATACACAAGTCACAGGGAATGACATTAGATAAAGTAATAGTTGACATCAGCCCCAAAGAACGCCAAGGTCTAACATTCACCACCATTTCAAGAGTTAGATCTCTAACAGACCTTCGAATCCATCCAGCATTTCCATTTTCACGCATTTCACGCATTAAAGAAAATCGACATCTACAACGCAGAAAACAAGAAGAGTCGTTGCTCACATCGAAATCTATATAGAGAAATACAATCTATCCAACAATACACTCTTCATTGCATCTTCTCCAAGAGGTAAACAAACCCTCACCTTATCCAAATTGCATATACAATTACTTTTTTTTACATTTTCTCTAGTACTCATTATCTCTCTAATGTTCAAAAGAATTTTATGATTACTTTAGTTATTTTTTAACTCTATAATTAGTTTACTTTTACCATCCGTTAACACTAACAATAACTATTTACCTTCTTTCATGCTAAACAGATATGAATTCAAGGGATTTAAACATGCTCTATGAATGCTGCCAGGAGATTGACCACCATGAACAAACTTTACATGATATACAGCTCAGATTCCTATCACCCCATTCATTGCCTCTGTACTGTTTGCGTGGAAATATTGCACTATTGCAAAAGATTCGAAGAATTCTAAAGAAAACAATCCACATAAATGAAAGAGATAGACAACGAAAAATGCGAGCTGAATGGTAAGAACTCCTTTCTGAACGTGGAGTCACTATAGACACCAATTGGTGTTGCCGATGTCGTGCATCATCATGTATTTATGATTAGATATTTACTTTCAACAAAATTTTGCTGTACACATGTATATATCTCTTCACCTTCAAATTTGTATATCTATATGAATATATATTATAATCCATTCCGTTTCAGGGTTTTCACATTTTCCTCATGCTATTATGTTCTATTCGTTTTCTATAGATTTTCTATAGATTGGTAGCCGTTGAAGTTTATAATGTGCATCATACTGCAACAGTTTCTTTTTTGTGTGATAATGGCTGCTTATACTGACAATACATTTGTACCTAATAAATTCTAATTACATTCAAGAAGGTTGACCGTCACTTTTCTTCAGCATCGCAGGTAAATCTTGTAGCTAATCTGCACCTCAAAATTTATGTAATTTTAGAGTGTTTGGTTAGTGATCAGACCCAACTGGACATGGCCTTCCTCTTCATATTCAATACCCCCAATGTATTCATGTTCATGTAATTCAGCATGGTATTTCAACTTTTAAGGTTAAAATGACTGTTTTTTACCATTGGGGGCCTTCTATAGCTGATTACTGGAGAATTCTGAAACCCCTTTTTCTGTAATTAGTTAGCAAGTACCTTAATATTGAAGTTATGATCTGCTTTAAATCAGAACCTGCTTCCTAGAATATTTACAGAGCATCTGGGCAGAACAGCTGTTAGATGTTGATTTACCAAACAGAGATGACTCTGAATCAGAAAATCTGGACACTGAAAAGCTGCCAGATACAGCTCAAGAGAGACTAACTCTTTTTGATATTAACAGTCATGCAACTGAGATTCAAGATAAAGAAAGGCCATTTCGACTTGGGTATTATGTTTCTGCCTCTTGCAGCTATACATATATTTATAATGTTCTTGAACTTTATACTGCTGAACCTCCGTTACCGGATCACTACAAACTGACACTGGTAACCGCAGGATGGGATAGTGGAAAAGGTTTAAGCAAGGAGCATTCCACTCCTAGCCGTTTGATGTCCAAGGAGGAGAATGGCTGGGAAAACAAGAAGGCAACTGGCTGCAATGAAATTGAAATGAAAGGAACAAATTTCCCAAGCCATATAGCCATGCTTGAGAAGAATGGAGCTGCAGAATATACGAATTGGGTTAAACCTATTGTGTCAGGATGGGGATTAACTACATAAATAAAACAACCAAGTTGGAAACTTGGAATTGGAAGTCAATGAAAATTGCCAGGTTTATTAGTAATTACATATATTTCTAGCATAAAAAGAGAAGTTCAAGAAGCTATATTATTTTTGCTAATTTCCAAGAAAATGTTATATTTTTGCAAATTCTAGCATAGTTTCGAATTTTAGCAATGCCACATTAGCTCATTCAGGGCGATGTCATATAATTGAAGGAGGTAAGAAGTTACTGGGTTTAGTAAATTTTAACATCAAAAGCAGCCTTCTTGATTTGCAACTTGTTGTGGAGCAGATTTTCTCTGCTTAAATGACTTCAGAATGGTTTTAATTTGCTTCTCAAAAGCATCAACCTTATCCTCTTTAAACCCTGATGGAATGTTACTCTTTGATACTTGAAGATATTGCATCATACGTTGCAATGTTGGTCTGTAGTGCTTAAGCTTTTCAGATTTATCAGGTGCCATGGGCTGATAAAACAACAATTCTATGACCACTCAGGCCAAAATTAACTAAAATACCAAACTGTCATAACCATTGATATTCATTTTCGCTACATGAAAAGTTGAAAACAGTCTTATCACCATTAATGGTGGCTACATGGATTGCATTGTCAAAACAACCCCATCCTATTCTTGCAATCTCATAAGCATACTTCACTCTATGCTTTGAAGTTTTCATATCTCACTTGTAATATATTCATAAAGCCACCATGCCATTTTATAAATTCGACAAAGGTCAAAGTAGTTAGGACTTGAGAAGAAAAGGAATGCACCTGTTGACATTTAAGTGAAAGCTTTTTAAATAATTCTTTTATCTCTGGATAATACATCTCCTTCAGATTTTGTAGCTGCATAAAGAACATAACAATTTCTATCACTTTTTTATGTTTTTAAGACACCAAAGATTTGTCAAAGCATCCAATCTCAACAGAATCTACATAGCATAAGGTGTAGACTCTCTTCGCTGTTGAGAGCTAAGTGGATATGTTGTCTCCACTTGCTTATGTACGGAAGAGCATTCTATATAATCATAGTTTGGCTTAACAATGCAAAGTTATTATTGTATTCATTATTTCTCAACAAAGAAATATAAGATGCATTTTCAAAAATATTTATGAAGCCATTTCAGATTGAAACAGAGGGAAATAAAGGCACGTAGTACATATATGTCAAGGCATCTCTTAATGGGTTGCCGTATTAATTCATGATTGTGAAGAATTAAATGGTGAAAATGTCATGGCATCCTTCCAATTGGACAACATATTGAAGACTGATCATTTTGAAAGAATGGAAACCGTAGCCTTGCAAAATTCTACAAAATCTCTTTCATCTCAAAAACTACAATTACTTAAAATTAAAAATTAACAAGTAATACTCCTATCGGCCTCTCCTTGCACCTCCTGGGGCAACTGCTAGTTATATTTATATTAATATTTATAACATATTTTGCACAGGACATAATATTTTTTTTTAAATATATATGTTTACATTTTTTATTATAAAAAAAAATCATTTTTATATTTAAACTTTTGTTAAAAAATTTAAAAAATATTTTTTTTTTGTTAATTTAAATATTATAAAAAATCATTTTTATAAATCAATAATTACACAACACATAATTTCAATAACTGATATATATATATATATATATCACTTATTTTGTTTTTAAATATGTAAAAACAAATATATATATATATATATATATAATTATGTGTTGTGAAATTATTAATTTATAAAAATGAATTTTTTATAATATTTAAATCAACAAAAAATTATATATTTTTTAAATTTTTTAACAATGGTCTTTTATATAAATGATATCTTTTATAATAAAAAATATAAGCATATGTATTTTTTTTAAATATTATGTCTGCAAAATATGTTATAAGTATATATATATACAAACAATGCCCACTACATATTATATATAATGTTTTTGATATATTATTGTTGTATTGTAAATATCACTTATTCAAAATCTATTTTCAATTTAAAATTTTTATTAATAAGAAATGTATATATTAAAATATAATTTAATATAATATATTAAAATTATTTTTTGTTGGGAAGTAAGATTTTTCTAAATGGTTGGTGGAAGTAATTGTGTTGGCATTGATGTCAACTAGATTAGCATTGAGATTTTGTGGCAGAAGATGTTGGCAATAATGTGCATGGTATGCCAAACTCAGAGAGTCTCTTATGATTGTTGCGGTGTCTTGTAGAGAATCATCATAGTAGTAGGTTTATTAAAAAAAGTCATAATATGATGACTATGATGGATGGGAGCCAGGATATTATGACTTATGTGCTTAGATTAGATTCTATTAGAAGTGGCATAGTTAGAAAGTGCTTGTAGATATATTTCAAATGGCATGTTGAAGTCGGAAAATGCCCCCTAGACCAAAAGTTATGGTCAATCAAAGTAAGGACCTTAAATTCATAGGAACAGTGTCAAGAAGCCCGGAACCCTGGAGGTCTATTTAAAATATATACAAGATAACATTGAGCGGGGGTAGAAGAAACAGTGCCAAGAAGTCTAGAAGCCTAAAAACCTAGAAGCTAGTTGATAGCGAGTGGAGGTTGCTTAGAAGCCCAGAAGCCCAAAATCTATTATAATTAAGTGTTTTGCATTGTAGTGGGAGCAAAAGGCGGAGGTCTACGGAGAGACCGAAAGTTTTAAATTGGTTCAAGCCCAAAACCTCCAATAACATCACACAAATGAAAAGGTGTGGTCATTGGAATTAGTGCACACAAGTGGGCCATGCCCGGAAGCCCACAAGAATGTAAGTTATAAGAAATTCCATTTAGGAAAAGGATACATGCACAAGGGAATCATTTTTCCATATCTGTAGCAACATGTGTATATGAGTGAGGCCCTATGTATGGATAAGGAATTGGCACAAGATAATACCAAAGATAGAGAACCAGGGGCGGAGAGAGTTATAAAGGGAATTCATCCCCAACATACCATCAAAGGAGTTTAGAACCTAAAGTCCTAGCCGAAGCTCACACCACCTATTCCTATCATGAAAAATAGGTAAAAGTGCCAATTGAAAGTTGATAAGGTCAAAGCGGGCTAGGTCAGAATCCCGAGATCATAAGTTTTAAGAAATGCCATCTGAGAAAATGTTGTGGGAATTAATGCATTCGAGACTCCAAATCAACAGTGGCATACATATATGAGTAGGGCCCAGCTACGAGCTAATCACTAGCATGAGTATTCATGCAGTGAAATACCATGGGTGCCAAAGGTTTAATGATTATAATTAAGCCCCCATGGCTATAATTAGGTAGAGGCACCCATGAATTGTTCTGCAGCAATTATTGTCGCACTTTTATGCATTATGCAATTAAGAGATTATGGGATATTTAAAATAAAAAACACCATGGGAAGAATTGTGGGCATATGTTTAAAGGCATGGATGAGTCGGAATATTTGGAAATAATTCCTCCATATTTAGTGGTTATGTCGTAACTGGCCATAACCATAGCTAGATAAATAGGAGCATGGGACAACCAGGTAAATATGCACAGAAGAGTTGGTGATTGGATTAATCACAATTTTTAAATAAATATTTTTTGAAGACAGAGAATATCATGGTCTGTAGAATAGATTAATGAAGCCTAATCCATACAGAACAATTCCTCCCTAAGCATACTAGCATGACACGAGGAATTAAATTAAGAGAATGGTTGGGGGACATAATACCAGCAAATTTATGGGCTTTGATGGAGTGTTACATCTACAAGAGGAAGAAGAGACATACCAGGAAGTGTAAGTTGAGCATTGCGAGCAATTAATTTGCATGGGGAGCCTTGTTCTAGTGTGCAAGTTGATTGAGAATTCATTATCTATATGGTAAACACTTAGATACCCAGTTTTTTATTTAATGCAACTACGATGCTTGAGTGGTTGAAGCCCATTTCCAAAGTTAAATGTGATTGCAAAGGTAACGAAACTTAAAGCAGTAACAGCATGGGAAGCCGTGATGGTGCACTCTCACAAACAACATGAAGTACACTAGGAACTAAATCGTCGCTTGTACAACAGAGGAGAAAAATAGTGGATTGTAATTATGTAAATTTAACTGTTGAGAGTTAATTTTTTCACAGTGTAGTTGAGGGTCGAGACTAGAGCTTGTTGAGTAGTAAAGAGGGAATTGGAAAGTGGAACTATAGACTAGAAGGGAAGGAGTTGGTGTAGCAATACTTTAGTTTTATATTTATGATAATTTGTATTGGCCTCTATTTTCAGTATGAAAATTGTATGTAAAGCATGACAGTGGCTAGAGAAGGTAGTGGCCTACATTCATCAAAGGTTGGTTCCTCTTGGAAAGTGGTGTCTTGCTATCTAAAGAGGGTTGAGGCCTCCTGTGAGTGGGTGCTCACAAACAACTTGATGTAATTAAGTGGGTGTTTAATATACATCATAATAGCAAACATATCGGTAGTTTTCTCCCTTTGGGTTTCCACGTAAAAATACTGGTGTTAATATGTGTGTGTTTCTCAATTGATGGAATATGTGCTCATGTGAATGGTTTATTTTTTATCTATATATATATGTGTGTGTGTGTGTGTGTGTGTGTATATATATATATATATATATATATATATATATATATATATATATATATATATATATATATATATATATATATATATATATATATATATTGTAGTATCAATGCGCTCACAAGTAACTAGAAAAAATAAAAGGAAATCTAAGGATTGAGCTTAAATCCTAAGAACCTCACTATTACTGATTCACACCCCACTTCTCAGAAAATCCTTATTCCAACAATTGGCATCAGAAGGAATTTTCTTTCTCTAAAATTTTAATCATTGGAAGTTAGATCCATAAGGAATTATGTTTGGACAAAAGAGTCGGGATGCTTACTCAAGTAAGATATCAGTCTTTGATGGGACAAACTATGCCTTTTGGAAGGTTAGGATGGAAGTGTGTCTTATGTCCCTAGGAGTAGATTTTTGGAGGTCTTTTTTGGTAGATTATGATATCCCTGATGTCCCTCCCATAGATGAATACATCATTAAGGCATATGGTAATAATTCTGAATTCAAGAATTCCATTATCTTTGGCCTTGATCAATCCGAACTTGTAAATATTATGCATTGTAATTATGCCAAGAAAGTATGGGTCAAGCTCAATTAGGGCCATGAAGAGGAAGGTAAAGTTAAGTAGAACAAACTTCAAACTTCATAATGAGGTTTGAGAGCTTAAGGATGAGTGAAGAGGAAAGCATAGCCGAGTATTTCCTCATAGTTTATGAAGTAACCAATATGATTAGAGGACTTGGTGAAGCTATCAAAGAAGATTTAATTGCTAAAACATTCTGATGATATTTTTCTATGATATTTAATGCCAAAATATCATCCTTTGAAGAGATGAATTATCTCAAAAGTATCACAATTGGCCAGCTATTTGGTACTCTCATAGCCTATGATATGAGTAGGAAAATAGAAGACATGACCAAAGGAGGCAGTTGTTATGAAACCAACTCCAAAAATAGAAGAAAAGAGAGATAAACTCCTTAGAAATAAGCCACTTTGAGGGGTAAACCTCCTTTTCATTAAATAAATGAACAATTTGTGGATGCTACAAATGAAAAAACCTCATTTCTATATATAGGATTCCATGGGGTCACAATATAATCCTAGCCGACCTAATAATAATAATGTAAGGGCACAATAATAACAATATGGGGGTTACAGGGGTACAACAATAACAATTAGGGGGTTACAATAACAACAATAAGGGGATACACTAGTATTATAGGGACCTAACATGCCCCTCTCCTTCAAACAAGTGTTGCCCTCAACGCTTGATTTGTCCTGGATGCTTCTATATAAAATTTTCATCCTCCCATGTGGAATCTTCAACGGGTAAGTTCTTCCACTTACTGAGATACTCTAAAATTGATTGATTTGGTATTTCTCAAGTTCATCTTCCTCTGACTGCTTCAAAACTTCTTTCACTGCGATATTGATATTCCTGTTGTTTCATTTGATTCTGCACCAAAGTTAGGTTATCCTTTGAGAGTTGGAGAACTTTTTTTTGATGCTCGATGTGATCTTCCACTACTTTATCATCTATATTAGCTTTCATTTGATACTTCAAACCATCCAAATTAGCCTCCATTTTTTCTTTTAAACCATCTATGTCATATTTTATTGCTCTTTGTAAGATCAAAATTTGTTGCACTTGGTATCGTAAGTTTGATATCTCATATTGCAATTATTCCTCTTCATGTGTCATAGTATAGCTTTTTGAGGGCTGAATGGGTGTCAAATTATTTTTTGGAGGCATTATAGAACCCAATATTGATAAAAATTCTTTAATATGCCCTTGGAATCAATTCAAATTGATTCTTCAAACAAGACTTATGCAATTTGCAAAAAAAATACACACATTTTTCTTACTTTTGAGGAGCTCGATATTGAAACTGAATTATCTCTGTGATTTAGGATCTTCAATATCTGAATTTTCTTTTGAATGCCATAGGTTTGACCTAATTTGGATTCTTCAAGGAAAATTTATGCCCAATCTCCCACAATGACCTAATTATGGACTGGTTTAGTAGAGTGAACTTGTACAATGTGCCACGTGTCCTGTTTCCTCCTTTGGCTCTCAAATTGATACACAGGAAACTAAAATCCATGTACTTGCGGCCATTTTTTACATAATTCCAATATGATGCTCAGAGAGAGAGAGTTATGATGATTTTCCCATGGTCAGCTCTTTGAGATGAAATTTGAGAGCCTGAAAAACCCTAATTTCCACAAATTATACATCCAAAAATATTGTGAACTAAGATCTGAATTTTTTACACAATATTCCTTAGGATTTTGGCTTCACTCTGTAAAAATTTCAGCTTTTGATACTTCATATAAAAAAATTTATAGGAAAAATTCCACGATGACCTGTTTAGGTGAAATTCAGGAGCATGAAAAAACCCTAATTTCCACAGCTCCTATCTCCGAAAATATTGTGAACCAAGATCTAAAACATTTCCATGATGTTCCTTAGGATTTCGGCTTTGCTCTATAAAAATTTCAGCTTCTAAACCTTCGTAGAAAAAAATTTATAGCAAAAAACCCACGATGGCCTATTTGGAGCAACAAAACCCTAGAATTCAAAGCTCTGATACCAAATGTTATGAAACCAACTCCAAAAATATAAGAAAAGAGAGATCAACGCCTTATAAATAAGCCACTTTGAGGGGGAAACCTCCTTTACATTAAATAAATGAACAATTATTGGATGCTACAAATGAAAAAACCTCCTTTTTATATATAGGAGTCCATGGGGTCACAATATAATCCTAGCCGACCTAAAAATAATAATGTAAGGGTGCAATAATAATAATATGGGGGCTATAGTGGTACAACAATAAGAATTAGGGGTTACAATAACAAAAATAAGGGGATACACTAGTATTATACGGACCTAACAGCATCTTTTAACGTGTCAAAGAAGGATAAGGAGAAAAGATCATCAAGATTGTTCTAGCTAAGGATTTGATTAGGAAATGGCTCACTTTGCCAGGAAACTAAATCGTGGCCTAAGAAAGTATAAAAGGAATTCGCCCTTCAAATTCTTTAAGAATGGATGAGTTGGGCATATTTCACCGAAGTTCCCTTACAAAGAAAAGACAGAAAAGGAAGATGATCAAAATTTCAGAAGAAAATATCAGAAACATCAAAAAAAGAAGTTCTTTGAGAACAAGGGGCTCTACTCCAAAGGGGATAACTCGACAACATAGTCTGATAGCGATCAATCCTCAGAGGATGATTCAAATTAGTGGTTACTCATGGAATTTGGATTTGACTCCAGGAAACAAAATATTACAGACTTTGAAGAAGAATAAGAAGAAAAAGGAGTAGTGGACCTTGAAAGGGAGCTCATTAGTGCTCCTGATGAGTTAAAGAAGGCCAGAAGAAATAATCAGAAATGAAAATAGTAGTTGTTGTGAGTTGAGTGTGTGTAAAAATCAGACAATTAATAATTTGTCTATCAACAATAAAAACTTGAAGTAGATTTTAAAATTAGAGAAAGCTAAGCTCTCCAACTAGAAGAAAAACAAAGAGTTTGTGAAAGGTTGGAATAAAAAAATAGTCTCCTAAAAGAAGGGAATATTAAGAGAGAGAATGAAATAATATTTAAACCATGCAAATATTATACTATCTCCCTAAAATTCAAGCGAAAGGAAGCAAGAAGGAAGGAAGAAACCTTTAATGGTACGATTATCAAATGGGAGGTGAACTGCCAAAATCTAGAAGTTGAGATTGTCTCCGTAAGAAACTATCATGAGAAATTAGAGACTAAGAAGGCCTTGGATAACAATTTTTATGAAGGAAATAGAAATCTAAACCACATTCTAAGTAGCCAAAGGTCTTTAGAAAACAAATGGCTGGGATATTCTAAATTGCAAGAGTCATCTATGAGAAAGATGAATTTCAAGTCAACAAGATTTGAAGAACCCCAGAGCTATGAGAAGGTGCTCCAAGATAGACTCAATGAGGGCAAACAAAATTCTATCTAAAGAAGCACCAAAAATGGTAAGAATAGTACTTACTTCTCAAAGGACTCACCCTAGAGGAGACTGAATCAATCAACAAGATAACAGAGGTACCAGCAACCTACACAAACTCGTGAACCTTCCAATTTCAATTACCCTAATTTTTGGTATGTATATTTCTATGAATGTCATATATATGGACATAATTGTAAAAGTGTCAAATTTGAAAGAGATAAAAATTTCAAATACAGAAAGCATCACAATTTTAGATCTCAAAACTTCCCTCCCAGAAATAGAAATTCCTTCTCTCCCCTAATGGATGATGTTAAATTATTTAACTGTAATAATTTTCTACATAATTCTAGTGAATTCAGAAGCAAGCTTGAGTATTCTTCTAAATCTCAAAATTCCTGGGACACAGTCTTTAGAAAATACATGAAAAATTGGAAACACAAAACTATAAAAATCATGGAATGTGTACTTGCAGTATCAACACATGATCAAGAAAATAGATGATATGTGGATAGTGTTTGTTACAAGAATATGAATAGGAATAAGATTAAATTCCCATCTATAAAAGAAAATGATAGAGGGAACAATGTCACTTTTGGTAGAAATGCTTCAGCAAGAATTAAGGGCAAGGGCATAGTTAGTCTTGATGAAAAGATTGGTGCTAATAATGTGTTATATGTAGAGGGTCTCAAACACAATTTTATTAGTGTGATTTAGATGTGTGACAACACTAAAACTATTAACATTTCTAAAAATCATGTCATGCACTCAAACACCAAGCACACTCCCATAAAGTTTCATTTATTAATATAACAAGTTGTTTCTAATGTTGTTCAACTTGAAAATGTGGCCGCTAAAGAGCCTATTGCATATATTTTCTCTAATCCACTAGAAAGAGAACCATTTGTGTATCTCCGATAGTATATATTATTTGTGACTCCTCCACCCAAATGAATCAATTACAATGATACTCATCTTGTCGATTCAATTAAAGAGTAGATTGCAGTGTTTCAGGGACAGATTTTGGGAGCATCCTTTGCCATTGATGTCAAAAGGGGATAATTTTATTAATTCCAAGGGGAAGAACAATGATGGAGAGAATCATGCTTAGTTTTAGGGGGATCTTAATCTATCACCATAAACTCCAAAGGAGGATATTGTTGGGTAGTTGGATTTTTTTAAATGGTTGGTGGAAAGAAAGTGTGTTGGCATTGAAGTCAACCATATTAGTATTGAGGTTGGTGGAAGCAGATGTTAGCAATCATTTGCATGATATGTTAAGCTTAGGTGGAGTCATATGGTTGTTTCAGTCTCTTATAGAGAATCATCATAGTAGCAGGATTATTAAATAAGCCATAATATGATGACTATGATGGATGGGAGTCTTATAATTTGAAGGAAATTATTCCTTAGTTTCTTAGCTCAGATTCTCTTTGAAGTGGCATATTTGGAAATTTCTTGGAGTTATATTTCCAATGGTATGTTAAAGTTGGAAAATGGCAAGCTAGATCAAAAGTTATGGCTAGACAAAGTAAGGACCTTAAAGCCATAGGAATAGTGCCCGGAATCTATGAATCTTGAAGGTTTATTTAAAAGAGATCTGGGATAGCATTGAGACAGGGTATCAGGAATAGTGCCCATAATCTTGGAAACAAAAAAGCCATTTGACAGAAAGTGGAGGTTTCTCATAAGCCAAAAAGCCCAGAAATTTATAAGCCCATAAGTTATTATAATTAAGTGTCAATAATTGTTGTGGAACTGATAGGCGGAGATCTACAGAGAGACCGACAAGTGGAAAGTGGTCCAAGCTCAGAAACTCCAATAGTAGCATGCAAAGGAAGAGGAGCGGGCATTGGAAGTGGTGCACATAAGTGGGCCATGCCCGCAAGCCTATAATTTCTAATAAATTCCATTTAAAAAAGGATATGGACACCACGGCATCTAGGATCCATGTGTGTAACTGTTTGTGTATATGAGTGGGGCCCTATGAATGGCTAATGCATTAGAACAAGGTAATACCGACAACAAAGAACTAGGGGTGTATAGATTTATAAAGAGAATTAAGCTACCACAGGCACTAGCAAAGGAATATAGTGCCTAAATCCCTATCTAGAGGTCACACCACCCAGTCCTAATATGTAAAAAAGGTAAAGGTGTCAAATGAAAAGTGTTAAGGTCAAAGTGGGCTAGGTGAGAAGCTCACAATCACGTAAATTTTAACTTAGAAATGGCATACATATATGATTAGGGCCCAGCTATGTGCTAAGTACTAGCAAGAGGGTTCATGTAGTGCAAGAAAATGGGCACCAAAATTTTAATGATTATAATTAAGCCCTTCAGACTATGATTAGGTAAAGGCACCCATGAGTTGTTCTGTGGTGGTTTTTGCAACATGTTTGTGCATTATGCGTCCAAGATTTGACATGCTATCTACAATAAAATATATTGCGGGAAATAATTACGGGAATATGTTTAAAGGCATGGATGAGTTATAAGCTTTGGAAATAAGTGCTCTATATTCTGTGGTTATTCCATAATTTACCATTACCACAAATGGATAAGAGTTTCTAGGACAATGGGGTAAATGTCCATAGAATATTTGGTGGTTGGATTAGTGTTGATTGTCAAATAGTTATGGTTTGAACGTAGAGAGGACCATGGTCTATATAATGGATTAATGAATCCTGATCCATACATAACAATTCCTCCCTAAAATTACTTGCACAACATGAGTAATTAAATGAAGAGAATGGTTGAGGGACACAATACTCGGGAATTTATGGGATCTGATGGTGTGGTGCAGCTACAAGAGGAAAGAGAGACATAGAATGAAGTATGAGTTAATCACTACAAGCAATTAATTTTCATAGGGATCCTTGTTGTAGTGTGAAGGTTGACTAAGAATTCATTCTTAGTATGGGAGACACTCATATACCAAGTCTGTGATTTAATGCAGCTATGATGGTTGAGCAAACGAAGCCCATTTCTAGAGTTAAATGTGGTTGCAAAGGTTAGGGAACTTGATGCAAAGGTAGCATGCACAACCATGATGGTTCATGCTCTCAAACAGCATGAAGTATAATAGGAATTGATCCATTTCTTGTTCATCAAAGGAACACAAAAATGGATTGTGGTTGTGCAAAGTGGGGTGATACAACATTTGTGTTGAGTCTAAGTGAGTAAGGAGAAGGGATTTAAAGGTCTAGATTAATGAAGAGAGCAGTGGAAAGTGTAACTGCAGAGAAAAAGGGAAGGATTTGGTGTAGTAGTATTTCAGGTTTATATTTGTGAGTATTTGTATTGGCCTATGTTTCTAGCCTTAAAAATATAAGAAACATAGAGAAGTGACTAGAGAAGTTAGTGGTATGCATTCAGAAGAGGTTGGTGTCTCTTGGAAAGTGGTGGTTTGCCTTCTAAAGTTGGTTGGGGGCTCCTGTGAGTGGATTCTCAGAAACAACTTGATGTAATTAAGTGGGTGCTTAATTTACATCATAATAACAAACATATTGGTGGTTTTCTCCCTTTGGATTTCCACATAAAAATATGTGTTAATATGTGTGTGTTGCTCAATTGATGGAATTTTCGCTCTTGTGAATGGTTTACTTTTTTTGTGTGTGTGTGTGTGTGTGTGTGTGTGTGTGTGTGTGTGTGTGTGTGTGTGTGTGTGTGTGTGTGCGTGTGTGTGTGTGAATTCTCTTACAGGTAACTCAAAAAAGTAAAAGGAAATTTAAGAATCGAGCTTAAATCCTAAGAACCTCACTATTACTGATTCACCCCCGCCCCCCCCTTCAGTAATTCCTTATTCCAACATTTTTATGAAAAAGAAGATAATATAAATATAAACATTTTATATGTTTGTTTAAGTTTAAACTATTGGAGAAAGGCGATTATATGGTTTTTGCTATATTGTTGTTAATAATTGAGAGTTATTGAGATGAATTAAATGAGGAATAATGTAATCATGATTTGATAATTAAATAAAACAGTAAATAGGTACAAAGTAGCTAGTCTCTACCTTTATACCATGATTTCTATTTTTTTTTAAATTGGATACGAGGAAACAAAATTATGTTACAATTTGTTCAACCAATCATAGGATTTGAAAATTTGATAGAAGAGTAATACAATGCAAAAAATTACATTTCACAAGCAAGGAAAAAATAATACAATGAACTAGCTACAACTTTTTTGATAGACTTCATGCACCTAAAATAAAAGAAGAGAAAACATAGCATATAGATGAAAAGCATGGATTACTAAACATAATTTATAAAGCATAAAAAACCAGCAAACAATGATAAGTAGATATCATTATGTTTATGTAATACAAACATGCACAATGTTGACAAAGACAGTGAACCACACCATAAACCCTTAATGAACTTAGCAATCACTAAATAGTACATGATCACCTTTAACATGAAAAAAAAAATCGATAATACATATTACCTTAGTCTTTATTTTTATTTTTTTCCTAACACAATAATGTCTTAATCCCTATTGCAATTATTATGAATGACTCATCATATTTCATAGACAACTAGTTGTAAGGAAAAGTATGATGAACTTTGAATATATAGCATGTATAAAAATCAAATATACCTGTAATAACATGAAGTATACGATTGGTTACATTTATATAACTAACTAATTTTGAAAAAATGCTTTTTAGATAATATTTTTCTTCTTATTTTTACATTTCCTCCAACTAAATATTCGAGAATATTTAATCATTGAAAAAAAGAAAACCAAAAACCATATTTACACCAAACTAACACTAGAAGACTATAAAAAGAGATGAGATAAAATAAGAGTTTAAAAGGTGAAACAATACCTTACTAAATAGTAAACAAGAGAGAAGGGTGATAATCAAACAAGAAATTGTATAGATATACATTTGTTTCATATGAATGTCCTCTGTCTCACATTAATGTAAAAGACTATGTTTTAAGAAATTATTAGTTCTAGTTTTTGGAATGTCATGATTTCAAAAAAAGACAATATACAAGTTTGGAAATTATTTTTAATAGCTATACCTAATTGTTAAAGATAATAGAATACAAAAATCTACATTCTAGTAAAACTTTTATTTTTCCCTTACTTCACTAAATGTAATTTCAGAGTGGTTGTTCTTAGTCAAATAAAACAAAAAAAACCTACACAAGGAGAAGAAAAAAATATTACTAATGACAGGCAACGTGTGTAAAGGGAAAAAATAAAAAACAAAATATTTTATTTATTGTTTACCTCATTGTTTAATATTCTCAATATTGGTACCATGTGAGACATGGAGATTTCCTAAAGAGATATAAATATCATACCACAAAATCTTTATAATTACAAGTGGAGCACAAGCAATTAATAGCATTGAGTGAGAGAGTGTGTGAGAAAGGATAAATGTAAGAAATAAATTGTGTGAAGTATTACATGTGCAAAAGAATTTTTATTTAGAATAAAGGTGTGTAAAAAAAGTGTTCAAAGTTGGGAATACATGTTGAGGGGTAGAAGTGGGTATGTGTGTAAAAGGATGAATATGCAGAAGGGAAAGTGTTGCATGGGAGAAATATGTGTGGAGGTAAAAAATGTGCGGAGTTAAATATTGTGCAGAAGAAAGGTAGTTAGAAAGATAAAGTCTTTGTGGAAGTAAATGTGCAGAGGTAAAAAGATAAATACCATTTGATTCCTTATACAATATTTCATAAGCGTGAATAAGTCAAAATATTTTATATTTTAATTTACTTAATATGATGTTACACCTAATACATTTGAAAAAGTCCATGCATGTTATAACTTTGATGCATACAACACAAACACAAAGGAAAAAGTAGTAAATGTGGTTTAAATTAAGGTTAGTTATTTAATGAGAAGAATTTACTAAGTTTGATATACTCACAAATATTTCGAATGGCATTTATAAAAAAATAAGTTAGTAATGGAGGTCTAAGTCATTTGATGGAAATGTTTTATTTTCCCTTATGTCTTTGGTGGGCTAGAGTTATTTCATGTTTGAAATAACTTACTATATCAAAATATAATTCTCATGTTTTTACTTAATAAGAATTGGAAAGAAATTTATATTTATGAAACAAAATTTTAATTTCTATAAAAAAAAAATATTGATTCCATTAATAGAAAGATGTGCAGACTATGTGGAAGCCTACATGTACGGAGCTAAAATTTGTGCCGAACTAAAGTATGCACAAAGGTAAAGATTGTGTAGAGGTAAAATATAAAGTGTCATATGACTCCATAATATTCCAAAAACAAGAAAAACTCAAATATTTTATATTTTAGTGTATTTGATTTGGTCTCATACTTAATATATTAGGAGAAGTTAATGCATGTTATGAATATAGGAAATTTAGGTTCTTTAAGCAAAAAAAAAATAAAAAATAAAAATTTGGAACCTTTTTATTTTTTATTATTTGTGTTGGTGTAACTACTATTTATTAGATATTTACCAAATTTCCTGTCAATCCATGAATTAACTAAATTATAACTTTATTTTAAAATTATTATTATTATTATTATTAATGATAAAGAATTAATATATAAGTTAGATATATACATTTTAAAAGAAACATATAACAATATTCTTAACCATGGAGATTTACCCCTAGCTTATAATGGAGAATTGTTAGAATACCATGGGCCAATATCATGGCTTGACATTATTTTATATGACACTTGTTCATATGACATTATTTTTAAATAATTAATTAAATTAAAATGGAAAGAAAAAACACAACTACTTTTAAAATAAATCCTATCCTTTAAACCAAGAGATTTAAGGTTCAATACCCCAATTGTGACACATCCTAAGAAGAGGAGGACAAGTCCTAGGTCCCTATAGACATAATGGCAGCATACAAAATCAATCCCATGTCATGAAGACTGAATTTTATTGTAAAAATTGATATAAAGAAAATAAATTATGTAATTTATTTTTTATATGACCTTTTCTATTTGTTGGTTTTTGTTTAAAATAAGTATTATTAATTTTTTATTTTATTCTAAGAATTGATATAAAGAAAATAAATTATGTATTTTATTTTTAATATTATCTTTTCTATTTGTTATTTTTTGTTTAAATTAAGTATTATTAATTTTGTTTTGAAATTTGATGAAAAAAAAAATATGTTACATTTTTTTCAACAAATTCTTCTAGATAATAATCCAAAATAATTATTTGAAAACATTATGAATCATAGAATTCTGAAATCATATATATGTTACAATTTGTTCAATTAACATAGAATTTAAAAACTTGATAGAAGTGTAAAATAATGCAAAAAAATACAATGCATGGAAAAAGACTACACATATAATGAGTTAGATACAAATTTATTTATATAAAAAAAAAAAAAATACATATCAATGAAAAGTATATAATATTAAGTACAAAAGCAATTTTCATGTTCTTACTTGGTAAGAATTGGAGAGGAATCTATACTTACCATATAAACTTTAAATTTTTGGAAACAATATTTATTAATTTAATTAATATAAATATGTTTGTGTATATTAATGTATATTGGCCTACATGATAAACCTCCCTGCTTGACAAATATTTCTTAGCCTAAAACTGGGGGAAGGTATGTGCGAAAGTAATGCGTGTGGAGACGTAAGGCATATGTAGAGTTAAATATTATGCAGAAGCAAGGCACATGTTGTAATATTCCAAAAATTTCACTTTTAGCTAAATGGAATATTATAGATTGTTCTATCACTTGGTAGGTGAATAAGTGGGTAGGGAGGCCCATAAATCTCCTTAGCAACAATAAAAACACTTCAAGTGTGAAAGGATACCATCTAAGCAGCTAAAAAAATCACCTTGAGTGTGAACAGGGGATGGAGCATGTTGAATAGGTCATCTTTGACCAAATCAGCATCATTGTGATGGAGGAGTGGGCATTTAATGAGGGACAACGCAGTTTTGGTTGGAGACACCTTGCATGGAGGTAGTGGCACTAATGGATGGGGCCCAAGGTGAGGAAGCTCACCAAGATTATAAGGAAGGGTAAGGCAGCCTTCGAAATCAACTTTGATATTATTTTTCTTATGGTCTGTATGACTATTTGCATTCTTCAACTCTTTAGTTGAGCTTGCAGTGTTGTTTAGCACCGGGTGTTCCCGAGCGGGGATCCCATCTCTTCCCTTGAGGTAGCCTCTACGAAGAGTATTGTACTATCATTTCCACACATCTGGAATTCTGGCCAAGCTTCAGTCTTCAGCTACAGTGCAGTTTCTATTCAAATTTGTGTTGTGTTGCAGGGTGTTGTAGTGGAGGGTTGAGAAACCCACTTTCTGAGCTAGTTTTGCAGTGGAGGAAGGATTCCTTCCATTGGGAGATTAGCAAGGGAGGTCCTTGAGCATATTTTATATCTTTGGCATCATTCCAAGCTATTACATCCAGTGACAACACAGTTTTAGTTTGGAATTGCATTATTTTGGAGGGCAGTTTCAGAGGAGGATCTATTGGCTCTTTTGGAGTGTTTCCTTCTAGGTGAAGGGTTCATCCTTTCATTGGAGGAGATCTACATAAGATCCATATTATTTCAGCCTTCTATTTCATGGGCTTCAGTTGCAGTGACTCTTCAATCCTAGGGTTGCAGATCACCATTTGTATTTGACTATATTTCCATAAACCCTTGCTGGGTATTCTTGGAAAAGTGTTGTATAGCCTTATTCTTCATGTAGATTATCCTTTGAGGCTTACATCAGTCCCATTGTATCATTATATAGTCCTAGCAGCAGTTATTTCATATTAGACTACGTTGTAGTAGCATCTCTGGCATTTTGTATAGCAGCAACATCTCACTCTTGAGAGTGTTTATGTATTGGAGGATTGTGTGATCACATTCTATGCTTTGTGCCTCATTTTTTGGTACTTATTTGTTGCATATATGATCAATAAAATGGCTCCATATTGGTCTCATGGTTTCCTATGTTAAATATTTTTTGTTGTTTTCATTTTATGAGTTGTATTACTTCTTTTCCCATTTGGTAATATTACACATGCAATGCATGTGGAGATGTAAGGCATGTGTAGGGTTAAAGATTGTGCAGAAGCAAGGCACATGTAGAGCTAAAGACTATGTGGAAATAAAGTATGTGGGAAGTTAAAGAATTTTTAAGGCATGTGTAAAGCTAAATTCTATGTGGAAGTAAAGTATTTAAAATATATATAAAAAATAAAATAAAAACCATGAAATTCATGCATTTCATTGTAGTAAGAGCATGTCATTAAAGCATATCAAAGTATAGGCATGTGAAAACATGTTTTATATATCATAGAGCTAAAAAAATTATTTGATTCATATAGAATCATAAAGATCATAGTAAAACATCCAGTAGACTCATACAGATTTAAATAATTTTTTTAATCACAAATAAAATGAGTTCCCTAAAGAGATATTTTTGCAAGATTCAAAAATATTATAAATTTAAACTTTAAAAATGTTTGGTGCCCAAAGTGGTCACTCAAAATCTTGATACTTAATCAAAAATGTAAATTAATGCACCCAAAGGTGGACTAAAATTGGGCTCCAGGAACAGTAATGTAAATAATGTACCTAGAAGAAAAAGGGAAAATGAGATTCAGTGATCATATTCAAATGATGACACTATACAATTGCTTAAATTGTGTTTAATGGATATAAAAAATTATTAAAGATAGTGTTGAGATTCAACGAGAAATTTCAGCACCCACACTTAGTGTGGGACCAAGAGGCCCAAGCAGCACCTAAACTAGGGTGGGACCACAGGTCTTAGCAGCACCTACATTGGTGTGGGCTAAATTTGGTGCATGTCTATTTTAGTTATCCCTTGATTAATATGGACAATAAAATGTAATCTAATCTCAAAATAACTTGTAACAATTAACTGACTGTAATAAATTCAGTTAACTCATGAATTTAGAGTTAGAGGTAGTTGGTGAGGCATGCATAGTAATTCTAGTTGTAACAAAGTTCAAAGTGCAGTGGTGCATTAGTTAATGCACGTTGTAATTAGTTTAACTCAATTAAGTGAGTTAAAATCAGTTGTTCTAGTTGTAACTGATAGATACATTAGTGAGAGATCAAGTGAATTATATTTTAATTAATACACAATCATTGATCTCACATGCAACTCAGGATTTACTATTGTTAGTTGCATGCATGTCAGATCCAGTGGAGACCCAGTTGAGATCTAGGTGAAAGGGAAGTTGACTATCAGTTGTAGGATTATTTGGTTTCACCCATGAAACTAAACACCCATTGGAGTGCCCATGATACTTTCACATTCAAGGAAGGCCAAAATTCCTAAATAATAGAGATTACATTCATCAGGGATTGTGCAAGCAAGGCAGGTTGTCTAGAGGTAGTAAATTGGCTAAGTATTGGTCAGTTTTATCTGAGACAGTGTGAGACAATTAGCTGAGTGCAAGAGGGCTCTTGTAAGAAGAGTTGTATGTATTTTTTTCATGATTCCATGTTGAATATAGAATAGAAGATAGTGGGGTTTGAGAAGCAAACTTTCCCCGAGAAATATTATGTGTTTTGGCTTGATTGATTCTTCTTTGCTTCATTTGATTGGCGATTGTGTTTTTAGTTCTGCAATCAATTTGTAGAAGAGATTCAATGTTTAAATTTAGTAAATTGTTAGATCAGATCGAATCCATGATATACATGCTTATTGTATAATTTCTACAGATAGTATATTACAAAAATCCACATGCTAGTAGAGCCCTTTTTTCCCATTTCTTCATGAAACTATAATTTGAAATCTAAATCTACACAAAGATAATAAAATGATATTAATTAGCATTAAAGTGTGCAAAAGGGAAAAATGAAAAAAAAAACCATGGTTTTTACTTCTTTTTTTATTGTTAAGTGAATGATGTAAGTGAACTTACATTTAGACATGAAATGATGTCAAATTTTGTTTGATGTCGACTATGACATTGTCCATTGAAAAAGTAAAAATCTTAGTTATTGATAACCCGCATAATAGAAAAATGGTTTCTTAGATTTTTTTCTTGTATTGTGAAAAGGATATTCGGAAAATTTTTGGGTAGAAATATTTAAGAAGATCCCTTGGAAGGTTGGAATTTAACTTTCCATATATATCCTTGATTTTACATTGTAGATTATGTTCATAGGAAAATAATTCTTTTCCAACACATTTTGTGCAATAAAACATGGTATCTACTTGAAACTCCATTGTACTAATCAGTTATTTACACACATTGCAAAATGGCTTGAGTGGGGGTGAACATATCAATTGGATTGAGTACTCTGGTAATATGCAATAGCTTTTTGGTTGATAGACATACATTTTTTTTTAATTTATGGTGACTAGAGAATGTATAAAAATAAAAATAAAAATAAAAAATTGGGGAAGGATCAAATATTTGAAAAACAAAAATAATAAAATAAAGGTTATAAAAAATTTAAGATGAAATTGAAAATTTTCCTAAACATTTGTTCTTGCAAAGTTTGTAAATAATATTTTGTTATTTCATCATTAAGTGGCTAAAAGAAACTCGATATAAATGTATATATGTTATGTGACCCTTTTGGCCAACCTTGAAACATGTTTATGACTAGAAGCATGTTTTTCCTTTCTGTTTTCTATATATTTTTGCACATCAATGTATTTTTGTCTGTATTGTTCACCCAAATGGACCTAGTAAAAATTGAAGGGAAAACTACAATTAGTTGCAACAAAGAGAACATGGAAGTTTGAATTATTTTAAGAATAACTGAAAAAAGGAGGGAAGAATAGATAGGAAATAATAAAAGGAATACAATATGCAAGGACTCTAGATAATATCGTGGCACTGCCATTGTTCATTTCACCATATTAACTGACATATATTTCAATTTGACAATTTTTTTTTTGGAATTATTTAATAAGTGTTGAAAATACTCCAACTGAATGATATATATTCACTTATAAAAGTGAAGAATTTGTATTATTTGGAGTAAGACAACATTCAAAACCCACCATTTCTATTGTATCAATAGTAGATCTTGGACTCAATGAGGTGAAAGGACTAGCAACACCTATTTGATATTTTATTTTTTCTATGATGTTGAATCATGTTATATGAAAATTTCTCCAAACATAGAAGTGGGAAAAGGATTTAGAAATTAACTTATCACTTAAGTTTAGAATTATTGTAAGTTGTCCATGTACATCAACAAGATTATTGTGTATGACATGAGCTTTTGATGTTGAGCAGGATGTTGTAATGGGAGAAGGAAAATACAACAATAAGACATCTCCTTCAAAAATAATTGTTGAATTTCCCATAAAAATGTCAATTATGGATGATGTGATTGTATTTTACTTTTCTTGGTTGTGAAGAAAGAAAAAAATTCTCTTAGGAGTTTGTATTTTTTCCAATTTTAAAAAAACTAACCAAAAAAAAAAAAAATTAATGTGAAAATTCAAAGATCATGCTTTCTTTCTGATTTTGGAGGTAGAAAGAGTGAACCATTTGTCCAAATTACTAGTTTCATTGCCAAGTGTTGCACTATTTTCTTTGAAAATTGTCATCTTTCTCATTGTTTCACTTGTAGAAACACAACCATTAAGTAAACATGTTGTATATCAATTATGGAAAATATATGTAGGGGCTAATATGTTTTAAAATTTAGTTGTGTAACTTAAACATATCTCACTCATATACTTAAGTGATGCATATGTAGTGTTAAAAAGATGTAGTAATTATATTTAAAAAAAAAGCACACAATGCAAGACTATTGAACTAGATATTAGAACACAACTCTTGTAGATGTTTTCTATCAAAAATACACATTTAGAGAATAAATTCTATAGTTCAAACAATTGTAACCATAAGGTTTTATTAATAATAGCCTCACATTCTATGCAAATAATTTATCTTGTTAATCTTAGAAGTATGTTGTCATTAATGGAAAAGGAGTGATATATCAAGAAGAATGGTTAAGGTCCAAATACTTTGGATCCATTTCTAGTATAATAGATCATCTAAAATGTAGTTGGAAACTATTGAGATGGATATATATCTGAAAGATAATTCGAACGGTATAAGGAAGTTTGCAAATGGCCTCTTCCATTAAAATTCATTTCTATTCCATGGTCAGTACCGCCAAAGTCAAAGGCTATAGAGTTAACTTAGTGAAGGTTGAAAAAATGGGGAAAGTTTTGCATTTTTACCAAACAAAATGGATCTTTTGATGACACATCTAAACCAATTTTTTGAAAAATGTGGCTAGATATCATTATAGTGGAGATAACATTAATTCTTATAAGGAAGCATGTGGTGGAGCCCATCTCCACATATTCCCAGTGGAGCTTCCCTATGTTGTGCACAAATTTGCATAAAGGTGAACTCCTGGGTTGACAAGGCATCGGGAGGATGTGGACACACAACACAACACACAGAACAAGTAGTGATTAGTACACAATGATTTGGGATGTCCCTATGGGACAGCTCAACTTGGGATGCCTTCCCTAGAAGAACCAAAGGGATGCACAAACGGTGAAGACCAATATGGCTATGCACCGAGAAAACATGAAAAATTAGGTACATACAATCAGAACTATGTTGATTGGTGAAAAACAAGCCCATATGTAGCAACCCATCCCAAAGGTACTTCCCTAGAAGAGTCGAGGGAAGGAAAATTTTGAAAGATTCGGGATGACACACAACCAGGAAACATGGAAAAGGACTAAATATAAAATAAAATCTCCCTACACCCTTTAAAATTTTAACAACAAAATGCTTCACAAAAAAAAGGCCCAAGACCCATCTTCCTCCGTACTCTTAATGACACTTGGTGTGATTTCATTGGATTGTATATATAGCGTTGCAGTCATGGTATTAATGATATCAACACAAGGGTGGAATGTGGCATGTGTTTTTGGCACTTTAAAATGGTCAAGTGGGACAAAATTGTCTGAAATGACTCACCTCTTATAAGGCACCATATGGAAATAATGATGCAAGCATGGCATCATTTGGACATGTCATCTGAGAAATGATACCCCAGAAGGTTTAAAGGTGCATAGGTGAAGGCAACCAAGGTGATTCAGCGTTGGGACAAGGTGGAACACAACATGGAAGTACAAGTCACCCCAAAAAGCATTTTATTGATCCACAAGTGTGGCATAGGTCCCACTAAGAAATTCCAACTCAGATGCGCCGCCCTAGAAGGAAATAAAAAGGTGGATTGGATGTAGCTTCAGAATAACTCAATTTTGGGACATTATGGAAGATACAATTGGAGGCCATAACCAATAACGAAAACACCCAAGACATGTCACCCTGGAGGAGCCACCGCGGAAGAAAATAAAAGGCGCATGCTATGGGCACTCTAGGTTAATGAGGCTCTGAGACATGATGGAAAACACAGTGGCATTAGAATACCAATGGTATAAGAACATGAGTAAAGTAGTGGATCCACATGACATGTAACCTTGGAAGGGTGGCCCTGTATATGTTTATAATGCCATGTCGGGAAATAAGGTTGAGGGCTAACATTGATCACCAGGACATGGTTTGTGCAGTATTGTGACCATCAACATGGAAATTTAACAATGTTAATTAATCCCTTGAGGCTAAAGTAAAAACAAATAAATAAAAGGACCCATAATTTGTTATATGTGGCAGAGTTTGGTTAAAGATATTTGAGCCTATGATGAAGGTTTAGTATGAACAGGTCAGCAGCATGTTGGAATTTGGTGTTATATGCCATATTAAGTAGAGGACTAAAGATTTAAATCAAAGGGATGAATGAGTTTGAAGCAAGGATAATGGCATGGATAGTTTTTGAGAATTTAGCAGAATAGCTAAATTTGGTGATGTGTTAGATTTATAAAAAGCTCTGTTAAAACTTGCAACTTACAAAAGTGGAATGAATTAACAGGTAAACTCATATTTTCTAGTAGATATAGCCAAGAAAAGTTTGAATACTTGAATACCACATTCAAAATACTTTAAAGAAGTATGAGATGAGTCAAAATAAATATTCATGCAACTATTAAGTGGAATATGACTAAATTTTCAAAACCAAAAATATCAGTCTCGAATACCTTATGTCAACCCTTTGTAATGAGGATGATATTATTTGAAGGTATCTAATCTATGTTTTCATGCTCATTACTGTGGGCCAATACCATGGTAAATACCCCTGGTATTTAGAATAACATGGTGCAAAAACCATACGCAACTTTTCTTCACCATAACCACGTATGTACGCAACCTTTGTTCACAGGATCCACATATACTTCCCAAATTTTATCTTTATCAATTTTATGTCTCTGAACTAATATTTCTTAGTCCAATCTCTTTGTTATATTTATACTGTAGTATCATGTTGACATATTTATCAAGTAGGTTTCCATCAAGGACGACACATATGCATCTTACTATAAGTAGGTTTCCATCAAGGACGACACATATGCATCTTACTATAAGTAGGTTGCCATAAAGGACAACGCATTAGTCATAATGCCAACAATATCCCCCTTTGGACTTGATGGAAACCACTTTGGTTTTTGGTATCCACAACTTGTAAAACACATAAAGCTAAGCACCAAGCTTTTAAAACACCAAGTTACTCTCCCCCTTTGATATCAAGGGAAAAGGGTTGAGCAAGGTTGAATGAAGGCTTATTTCTTCCTTTGTATACATGAGCATTGTTGATATGATCTCTTGAATATGAACATTGTATATTAAAAATCCTCCCCTAAGCACATGGTGAATATTATAAAATACATGACTCTATGACTCAACCAAATATGATATTTACTATCACCCAGGACTCATGTTTACATTGATCGCCAAACACAATGGGGTCACATATTTGACTAAATATTACAAAAAATTCCCAAAATGGGATTACATACATAATTGAATTGACCCCTAGTAGTTCAAAAATGACTAAGTATTACAATGATCACATCATGGGTCTTTATATGACCTTTACATCAAGAGATAGACATGAAATTTATGACCAAAACAAAATACCTATATAGTGAGATTCCAACTTAAATTCTTTACTTTCAGCATACCACAGCCCATTTTATGTTGTCCCTCAAAAAATTTTGAAGATCGTCTTGACATCAACAACATAACTTTCATGATGGAAATCCTTAAATATACCCACAATTCCTATGACCTGCATGATATCTGGCCTTGATGATGTAATATAAAGCAATATTCCTATCATGGATATGTATTATGTATGATTTACCATAGATGTCTCATCTACTTTAGACATTTTTCAACCTCTAACCATGGGTGTGCTTACTGGTTTGCAATCTTCCAACCCAAAATTTTTCATAGTTTCTCGGAGGTAGTTGGATTTGGAGGTAAACACTCCTTTTTGAGATTGAGATATTCGCAGTCTAAGGAAGAAGGACAGCTCTCCAATCATGGACATTTCAAACTTTTTTTGCATACATTCTGCAAATTGATGCCCTAGTTGTTCCACATCACTGCCAAAGAATATGTCATCCACATACGCCACTACAATCATTACATGGTAACCTTTAGCCTTTATGTAAAAATTACTATCCACTGTATTCTTTCTAAAACCTTGATGCTCGAGGTATTTATCCAGCCTCTCGTACCATGACACTAAGAATGTCCCCAAGAAGAAGGTTGCACCTGAAGTGATTTTTCTGTCATCAAGACTTTTAGCCCAATCAACATTAGTGTAGGATTCCAACTTAAATTCTTTACTTTTAGCATACCACAGCCCACGTTATTTTGTCCCTCGAAAAATTTTGAAGATCTTCTTGACATCAACAACATGACTTTCATGAGGGAAATCCTTAAATATGACCACAATTCCTATGACCTGCATGATATCTGGCCTTGAAAATTTAATATACAGCAATATTCCTATCATGGATATGTATTATGTATGATTTACCATAGAGGTCTCATCTACTTTGGAAATTTTTCAACCTCTAACCATCCATGTGCTTACTGGTTTGCAATCTTCCAACCCAAACTTTTTCAGAGTTTCTCGAAGGTAGTTGGGTTGGGAGATAAACACTCCTTTTTGAGATTGAGATATTTGCAGTCTAAGAAGGAAGGACAACTCTCCAATCATGGACATTTCAAACTTTTTTTGCATACATTCTGCAAATTGATGCCCCATTTGTTCGACGTTGTTGCCAAAGATTATGTCATCCACATACACCACTACAATAATTACATGGTAACCTTTAGCCTTTATGTAAAAATTACTATCCATTGTATTCTTTCTAAAACCTTGATGCTGAAGGTATTTATCCAGCCTCTCGTACCAAGCTCTAGGAGCTTGTTTGATTTCATATATTGCCTTTTTCAGTTTGCACACAAAACCTTCCTCTGTGGTGAGCATAAAACCTTTTGGTTTCTCAATGTAAACTTCTTCCTCCAGATCTCTATTGAGGAATGCAGACTTCACATCCATTTGATATACTTTGATGTTCTTGTGATTGGAAATGGATAGAAAAAATTTGATTGCTTCTAGTCTAGCCACTAGTGCAAAGGTCTCCTTGAAATATATTCACTATATCTGGGCATATCCTTTGCAGACTAGATGAGCCTTGTTCTTGATTACTTTACCTTTTTCATTCATCTTATTTTTGATAACCCATTTGGTACTAATGAAATTTTTCTCTCTAGGTCTTGGAACCAACTCCCAAGTATCATTATTTTCAATTTGGTCAAGCTCCTCATTCATTGCTTTCACCAAAAAAAATTTCCTCACAAGATTGATTAAGATTCTTGGGTTCAATCTGTGATAACAGAGCTAGATTTGCGCAGATTGGACTACCAACGAGTTTCCTTCAGGTGAAGACTATATATTTTCTCTCCCAATATTTGACTTTCGCGATTCTCTTTATGTACATACCTAGAGGGTGTCTGTGGCTTTGAGGTTGTGTTTAAATTCTCATGTTCACAATCTGATCCTACTTCTTCTTAGCCCGAGCCCCCCATCTATGAATTTTCTTCATCTTCAAAGTGTATCTCTGCTCTATAGAATTTAGGTTTTGCACCCATCTCATGCACTATTACATTAATGCAAGCCTCAATCTTAATTTTTTTCTTTTTATAACATTTAAATCCTTTGCTTTGAATAGAGTACCCAAGTAATATTCCCTGATCACCGCGAGAATCAAACTTTCCAGAATTCTTATCATTTATTTTAATGAAGCACTTCCTTATAAACACCTTAATAGGTTTAATCAATGCAGTTATTCCCTTCCATAACTCACATGGAGTTTTATTACTATTAGGACTGAGTTATTTTTTGTTGGAAATATATATTTCCACTTGTGTTTCTTCTCCCCATAAAGTGTGTGACACGCATGATTCATTGAACATTGCTCTGGCCATTTCCTAAACTGTTATGTTCTTCCTCTCCACCACTTCATTTTGTTGTGGAGTTATGGCCACTGAGTACTGCCTTTTGATTCCATGCTCGTCACAAAATTCCTCAAACTCTCCTGAGATGTACTCTCTTCCTCTGTCTATTCTTAAGAATTTTATATTTAACTCTTTATCATTTACTACTTGAGCCTTAAAATTCTTAGAACTCTTGAATGCTTCTGATTTTTCTTTAAGAAGCACAATCCAAGTGGATTGGGTCAAATAATCAATGAGAAGCATGAAGTACCTTTCCCCTTTTAAGGTCTTTTCTCTGGTTGGGCCTCAAATTTCTGTTTGAATAAGCTCCAGAGATCTGGATGAGGAAAAATATTTTGTCTTGAAATGAGTCCTAGTCTATTTTCCAAACTAACATAACTTATATATTGAGTTATCGGGCTTCGACAGTGTTGTTAGTTCTTTCACTACTCTCGTCTTGCTGAATTTTACCAAACTGTCAAAATTCATATTCCCTATCCTCTTGTGCCACAATCGTGCTTCACTTGTTTTTCTTAAATACCAGTTAACCCTAGAATCATCAAGCACATATAAATTATTGTGGGTTTTAATTTCCCTTCCCACCAATTTTCCATTCTTCATGTTGTGTATTTCACAATCTTTTGATCAAAATATCACATCAAATCCATTATCATACATCTTGATAACACTAAGTAGGTTGTGCTTGATACCTTCTACATATAGCAAATTTTGTTCTTCTGTCTTTGGATCAAGACTGACTACACCTTTACCTTTTATTCTTATTGAAGAATTGTTTCCAAAGGTGACATTGTTTCCTCTATCATTTTCCTTTAGCAGCAAAAAAAAAATTTGTCCCAAGTCATATTTTTGGAAAAACCATTATCCACATAACATGTGTTTTATGTATTATGAGCTTATAAGGGAAGTCCATACTGCATGCTATTTTCAGTTTTTTGTTTCCATCTCCCCTTATGCTTTTGGATAGCTGGTTGTTTAGAATTATGTGACTTAGATAATTATTTAAACCTGCATCTGCACTCACTGGATTTGTGCCCAAAATTATTACATTTGAAGCATTATAATTCACTTAGCAAGGGAGGGAAGACATTGTGATTTTAGAGAGAAGAGTTTGGAGATTTAAAATTCTAATATTTGTTATATCTAGGATTTTCATCTCTTTCAACTTTTATCATTATACAATCAACAGCTTTGTATCCAAATATAAGACACTTATAACAATGACTGTAAAAGAAATAGCCATGCTTATTTTTGAGAATATTACATGTTTGTGCATGAGTATACCTTGGATGGCTAGTTGATCGATTAATTCTCAATTGATGAACTCCTCTTTGTCCTTCTACCTTTTTATTTTCATTGACTTTCTCTTGATGCCTCTTTTCATAACCTTGTGATTATTCAAATCCTGTGGACCTGAAGTTCATTTTCCTCATCGAAGAATATTATTCCTCTGAGTATCCTAGACATATTCTAACTCCTGAGTGGCTTTGGCTACTTCGAATTTTATCTAGTTTTCTTGTCCCTTCAGCAAACTTCTCATTTAGGCCTCTCTCAATCTTCCTTTCTTCTAGATCCATTCTTAAAGACACAATCTATGCCTCGAGACTTTGACAGTTCTCTTCCCATTCATGGATTAGATCTTGAAGTAATTATTCCTTTCTCTTTACTTCTTCTAGTTCAAATTTAAAGGACAGAAACTCATCCCTGCATGTTCTCAGATTGTTTCATTTCTTACCTTGAGAAGCTCCTGCCTTAACTTCTTGTGCTCTTCTTCCAATTTTTCACATGCTCCTTATTTTTCTTCTAGAAGAAGAACTAGGTCATTCTTTTTTTTAATAGCCTCTTCAAGTTTTTCTTTTTGGTAATAAAACTCCACATTATCTAATTTTTACATTCCTTCTTCAGCATGTTGTAGTTTTTCCTTTACCAGCTTATTCTTTTTCCTTGTTTTATTTAACTCATCAAAGGAATTGATGAGTTCACCTTCAAGGTCAACTACTCCTTCTTCTTCTTCTTCTTCCACTTCAGATTCAACAGTACTTTGTTTATTAGAGTCTATTCTGAGGGCCATAAGAAGATACTTATCTGAATCATCCTCTAAATAGTTCTCTCTATCTGACTCTAGAGTTGAGCTATCTTCTTTAGAGTAGAAACCATTTTTCTTCTAGAATCATTTCTTCTATTGATTATGAGATTTTTTTCATAGTGTTTTATCATATTCCTTTTCAGAACTTTCTTTATAAGGGCATTTGCACGAAAAATTCCCCACTCTTCTACAATCAAATCATTTAAATGGCAACTTCCCTTTGTATTTTCTTGAGCCATGCTTTAGCTTCCTAGTCTATTGCGCCAACTCCTGATGCCTAATAGACATCAGAAGCCCTTTATATCGTAACTTTTCAAAATCCATGTGACAGAAGTTACGATGTTCACATCCTCCAATATGTTGACCTCTGATATGATGTCATTTACCACCACGTGGAAAATTCTTAGTGGTGACACATGTCACCCATATTTGGCCCACTAGGCTACCCAATAACATTGAATCTGTCTTCCACGCCTCATATTGTACTGCCACGTCATGCTGCCATCAGTTTCCCCTACAAATTCTCGGAACCAATCTCATGTCACCATGTTTCCTATCATAGGAGAGAGAAGAGGATCTTCCATACCTTGTTTTTGCAGCAGAATCCTTTGTTAATTAGTTTTCAGCATTTCTCAATGCTTTTTAACATTATCAACCTGACTGGATATCGTAACTTCTTAAAAAAAAATTGTTAAGAATGTCATATATCATGAGCCTCCAATATTCTGGTACCCGATAAGACTTTTTCTCTGATGTTCTGATATCTGATATGCCTCCTGCTCCGATGTTCTTATATGCCAGTATGCCTCCTACTTCAATGTTATAATATGCCGGTATGCATTTTGCTTCAATGTTCTAATAAGTCGATATGCCTCCTGCTCCAATATTTCATCCTTCTCAAGGCCTCAAATCCTTGAACTTCAAAAAACCATATGTTATGATCCAGGATCCCATTTTTCAACTTTTGTAGATCGTTGGAAATATCTTCCAAGGAACTTTCAAATAGGTAGGGTCATATGTAGGCTTGGAGCACATTTACTTCCTCTGATGTGATTTCACACTCTCTGCCACACTTTTCTTCTTGACTCTTCTTATTGTGCTTGGAATGTTGGGCACCTAACCACCATAGTCTTCATTTTATGGCTTCTTAATAAGCCTGCTGCTATGATGATTCTCTACTAGAAGCCTGCAGTTATCAATGGATCACCATTGAATATTGATTACATCAATTCCAAGAATAACACAGCCACCAATTATCAAATGTTATCACCATTTGGCATAGATGGAAACACCATAATATCCCCCTAAGGCTAGGCATGGTCCTCTTTGATTAAATATTCACTCCAATTTTCATCAATAGCATAGAGTGCTTCTTGAATAATCCCCCTGAACCATTGCAGTCTAATCTCCCATGAGTCCCACATGTTGAGTAGCTGCCACCCCTTACCGAATTCAATTCATTTGGAGGGAGGAGTCACAACTCCTATTTGTTGCCTGAGATATTCAAATGGTTCTCTTGTCAGTGGATTGGTAAATATATATGGCAATTTGTATTTAGTGGCCACATGCTCAAGTCTAACCACATTGGTTGCAACTTATTCCCTTAAAAAATGAAAATCTATCAGGATTTGCTTTGTCTTTGAGTGCATGACTGAATTTTTAGAGAAATTGATGGTGCTTGCAATATCACACATGATTGGAATAACATTAGTCAAATCTACCTTCATATCCTTCAAATTATGCTTCATTCATAGAATTTTCATGCAGCAGGTGGCAATAGCAATATATTTTGCTTCAACGATCTATAAATACACGGAGGCTTGTTTCTTGCTAGCCCATGACACTAAGCATGTCCCCAAGAAGAAGGTTGCACCTGAAGTGATTTTTATGTCATCAAGACTGTTAGCCCAATCAACATTGGTGTAGGATTCCAACTTAAATTCTTTACTTTTAACATACCACAGCCCATGTTCTGTTGTGCCACGAAAAAATTTGAAGATCGTCTTGACATCAAAAACATGAATTTCATGAGGGAAATCCTTAAATATGACCACAATTCCTACAGCCTGCATGTAATCTAGCCTTGATGATGTAATATACAGCAATATTCCTATCATGGATATGTATTATGTATTATTTACCATAGATGTCTCATCTACTTTGGACATTTTTTAACCTCTAACCATGGGTGTGCTTACTGGTTTTCAACCTTCCAACCCAAACTTTTTCAGAGTTTCTCGGAGGTAGTTGGATTGGGAGATAAACAATCCTTTCTGAGATTGAGATATTTGCAGTCTAAGGAAGAAGGACAACTATCCAATCATGGACATTTCAAACTTTTTTTTGCATACATTCTGCAAATTGATGCCCCAATTGTTCCACGTCGCTGCCAAATATTATGTCACCCACATACACCACTATAATCATTAAATGGAAACCTTTAGCCTTTATGTAAAAATTACTATCCATTGTATTCTTTCTAAAACCTTGATACTAACGGTATTTATCCAGCCTCTAGTACCAAGATCTGGGAGTGTTTTTGACTCCATATAGTGCCTTTTTCAGTTTTCACACAAAACCTTCCTCTGTGGTGAGCAGAAAACCTTTTGGTTTCTCAATGTAAACTTCTTCTTCCAAATCTCCATTGAGGGATGCAGACTTCACATCCATTTTATATACTTTGATGTTCTTGTGACTGGAAATGGATAGAAAAATTCTGATTGCTTCTAGTATAGCTACTAGTGCAAAGGTCTACATGAAATATATTCCCTATATCTCAGCATATCCTTTGCAGACTAAACGAGCCTTGTTCTTGATTACTTTACCTTTTTCATTCATCTTATTTTTGAAAACCCATTTGGTACCAATGAAATTTTTCTCTCTAGGTCTTGGAACCAACTCCCAAGTATCATTATTTTCAATTTGGTCAAGCTCCTCATTCATTTCTTTCTCCAAAAACATTTCCTCACAAGATTGATTGAGATTCTTGGGTTCAATCTGTGATAACAGATCTAGATTTGTGCAGATTGTACTTCCAACGAGTTTCCTTCGGGTTTTAACACCGTATATTTGGTCTCCCAATATTTGAATTTCAGGATTCTCTTTATGTACATACCTAGAGGGTGTCTGTGGCTTTGAGGTTGTGTTTAAATTCCCATGTTCACAATCTGATCTACTTCTTCTTAGCCCAAGCCCCCCATCTATGAAATTGCCTCATCTTCATAGTTTATCTCTGCTCTAGAGGATTTAGGTTTTGCACCCATCTTATGAACTATTACATTAATGAAATCCTCAATCTTAATTTTCTTCTTGTTATAACATTTAAATATTTTCTTCTGAATAGAGTGCAAAAGTAATATTACCTCATCATCGTGACAATCAAACTTTCCAAGATTCTTATCATTTATTTTAATGAAGCACTTCCTTCCAAACACCTTAATAGGTTTAATCGATGCAGTTCTTCCCTTACACAACTCATAGGGATTTTTATTAGTATTAGGATTGAGTTAATTTTTTTTGGAAATATATATATTTCGACTTGTGTTGTTTCTCCCCATAAGGTGTGTGACATGCCCGATTCATTGAACATTGCTTTGGCCATTTCCTGAACTGTTGTGTTCTTCCTCTCCACCACTCCATTTTTTTGTGGAGTTCTGGCCACTAAGTACTTTCTTTTGATTCCATGCTCTTCACAAAATTCCTCAAACTCTCATGAGATGTACTCTCCTCCTCTGTCTAATCTTAAGAATTTTATCTTTAACTCTTTATCATTTTCTACTTAAGCCTTAAACTTCTTATAATTCTTGAATGCTTCCGATTTTTCTTTTAGAAGCACAATCCAAGTGGCTCAAGTGAAATCATCAATGAGAAGCATGAATTACATTTCCATTTTAAGGTATTTTCTCTAGTTGGGCCACAAATGTCTGTTTGAATAAGCTCTAGAGATCTGGATGAGGAAAACTCTTTTGTCTTGAAATGAATCCTAGTCTATTTTCCAAAATGACATGACTTATAGATTGAGTTATCGAGCTTCAATAGTCTTGGTAGTCCATTCACTGCTCCATCTTGCTGAATTTTACCAAACTGTCAAAATTCATATTCCCTAACCTCTTGTGCCACAATCGTGCTTCACTTGTTTTACTTAAATACCAGTTAACCATAGAATCATCAAACACATATACATTATTGTGGGTTTTGATTTCCCTTCCCACCAATTTTTCATTCTTCATGTTGTGTATTTCATATTCTTTCAATCAAAATATCATATCATATCCATTATCATACATCTTACTAACACTAATTAGGTTGTTCTTGAGACCTTCTACATATAGCACATTTTTTTCTTTTGTCTTTGGATCAAGACTGACTACACCTTTACCTTTTATTCTTGTTGAAGAATTATTTCCAAAGATGACATTGTTTCCTTTGTCATTTTCCTTTAACAGCCAAAAAAAAAAAAAAAATCCCAAGTCATATGTTTGGAACAACCATTATCCGCATAACATTTGTTTTCTTTATTATGAGCTTATAAGGAAAGTCTATACTGCTTTTTATTTTCATTTTTTCGTTTCCATATCCCCTTATGCTTTTGGATAGCTGGTTGTCTGGCATTATGTGACTTAGACAATTATTCAATCCTAAATCTGCACTCACTGGCTTTGTGCCCAAAATTATTACATTTGAAGCATTATAATTCACTTAGCAAGGGAGAGAATATATTTTGATTTCAAAGAGAAGAGTTTGGAGATTTAAAATTTTGATATTTTTTATATCTAGTATTTTCATCTCTTTCAACTTTTATCATTATACAATCAACAGCTTTGTGTCCAAATATATAATAATGACCAAAAAAGAAATAGGCATGCTTATTTTTGAAAATATTACATGTTTTTGCATGAGTATACCTTGGATGCCTAGTTGATCCATTAATTCTCCATTGATGAACTCCTCTTTGTCCTTCTACCTTTTTATTTTCATTGACTTTCTCTTAATGCCTCTTTTCATAACCCTGTGATTATTCAAATCCTGTGGACCTGAAATTCATTTTCCTCATGGAAGAATATTTTTCCTCTGAGTATCCTAGACCTATTCTAACTCTTGAGTGGATTTGGGTACTTCTAATTTTATCTAGTTTTCTTGTCACTTCTCCAAACTTCTCATTTAGGCCTCTTCAATCTCCCTTTCTTCTAGATCCATTCTTAAAGACATGATCTACGCCTCGAGACTTTGACAGTTCTCTTCCTATTCATGGATTAGATCTTGAAGTACTTATTCCTTTCTCTTTACTTCTTCTAGTTCAAATTTTAAGGACAGAAACTCGTCCCTGTATGTTCTTCAGATTGTTTCCTTTCTTACCTTGAGAAGCTCCTTCCTTAACTGCTTGTGCTCTTCTTCCAATTTTTCACATGCTCATTATTTTCCTTCTAGAAGAAGAACTAGGTCGTTCTTGTTATTAATATCCTCTTAAGGTTTTTATTTTTGGTAATAAAACTCCTCATTATCTGAGTTGTACATTCCTTCTTTAGCATGTTGTAGTTGTTCCTTTACTGGCTTATTCTTCTTCATTTTTTTCTTTAACTCATCAAGGGCATTGATGAGTTCACCTTCAAGGTCAAATACTCCTTATTCTTCTTCTTCTTCCACTTTAGATTCAACAGTAATTTGTTTATTAGAGTCTGTTCTGAGGGCCATAAGAAAATACTTATCTAAATCATCCTCTAAAGAGTTCTCGCTATCTGACTCTAGTGTTGAGCTATCTTCTTTAGAGTAGAAACCATTTTTCTTGTTGAATCATTTCTTCTATTGATTCTGAGTTTTTTTTCGTAGTGTTTTATCATATTCCTTTTCAGAACTTTCTTTATAGGGGCATTTGGATGAAAATTTTCCCACTCTTCTACAATCAAATCATTTAAATGGCAACTTCCCTTTGTATTTTCTTCAGCCATGCTTTAGCTTCCTAGCCCATTGCGCCAACTCCTGATGCCTAACAAACATCAAAATCCCTTTATATCTTAACTTTTCAAAATCCATGTGACAGAAGTTACGATGTTCACATCCTCCATCATGCCGACCTCTGATATGACATCATTTACCACCACGTGGAAAATTCTTAGTAGTAACACATGTCACCCATATTTGGCCCATTAGGCTACCCAATAACATTGAATTTGTCTTCCACAGGTCATGTCATACTGCCATGTCATGTTGCCATTAGTTTCCCCTTCAGATTCTCAGAACCAGTCTCATGTCACCATGTTTCCTATCATAGGAGAGAGAAGAGGATCTTCCATACCTTGTTTTTGCAGCAGAATCCTTTGTTAATTACTTTTCAGCATTTCTCGACACTTTTTAACACTATCAACCTGACTGGATATCGTAACTTCTTAAGATATTTTTTTTAAGAACGTCGTATATCATGAGCCTCCAATTTTTTGATACCTGATAAGCCTTTTTCTCTGATGTTCTGATATCTGATATGCCTCCTACTCCGATGTTCTTATATGCCAGAATGCCTCCCACTTCGATGTTCTAATATGTCGGTATGCATTTTTCTTCAATGTTCTAATAAGTTGATATGCCTCCTACTCCAATATTTCATCCTTATCAAGGCCTCAAATCCTTGAACTTCAACAGACCATATCTTCTGATCCAAGATCCCATTTTTCAACTTTTGCAGATCATTCGAAAGATCTTCCAAGGAAATTTCAAATCAGTAGGGTCAGATGAAGCCTTGGAGCACATTTACTTCCTCTAATGTGATTTCACACTCTCTACCACACTTTTCTTCTTGACTCTTCTTCTTGTGCTTGGAATGTTGGGCACCTAACCACCATCGTCTTCATTTTATGGCTTCTTAATAAGCCTGCTACTATGATGATTCTCTACCAGAAGCCTGCAGATATCAATGGATCACCATTGAATATTGATTACATCAATTCCAATAATAACACAACCACCAATTATCAAACGATCTCACCCTTTGGAATTGATGGAAACACCATAAGTTCCCCCTAAGGCTAGGCATGGTCCTCTTTGATTAAATATTCCCCCCATTTTTCATCAATAGCATAGAGTGCTTCTTGAATAATCCCCCTGAACCATTACAGTCTACTCTCCCATGAGTCCCACATGTTGAGTAGCTGCCACCCCTTACCAAAATCAAGTCATTTGGAGGGAGGAGTCACAACTCATATTTGTTGCTTGAGATATTCAAATGGTTCTCTCGTCAGTGGCTTGGTAAAGATATCTGGAAATTTTTATTTAGTGGCCACATGCTCAAGTCTAACCACATTGGTTGAAACTTATTCCATTAAAAAATGAAACTTGATCGGGATGTTCTTTGTCATTGAATGCATGACTGAATTTTTAGATATACTAATGGTGCTTGTATTATCACACATGATTGGAATAGCATCAGTAAAATCTACCTTCATATCCTTCAAATCATGCTTCATCCATAGAATTTTCTTGCAGCAGGTGGCAACAACAATATATTTTTCTTCAGCGGGAGATAAAGACACGGAGGCTTGTTTCTTGCTAGCCCATGACACTAAGCATGACCTCAGGAAGAAGGTTGCACCTGAAGTGATTTTTCTGTCATCAAGACTGTTAGCCCAATCAACATTAGTGTAGGATTCCAACTTAAATTCTTTAATTTTAGCACACCACAGCCCATGTTATGTTTTCCCTCGAAAAATTTTGAAGATCTCCTTGACATCAACAGCATGACTTTCATGACGGAAATCATTAAATATGACCACAATTCCTATGACCTACATGATATCTGGCCTTGAAGATGTAATATACAACAATATTCCTATCATGCATATGTATTATATATGATTTACCATAGATGTATAATCTACTTTGGACATTTTTCAACCTCTATCCATGGGTATGCTTACTGGTTTGCAATCTTCCAACCCAAACTTTTTCAGAGTTTCTCGGAGGTAGTTGGATTGGGAGATAAACACTCCTTTTTGAGATTGAGATGTTTGTAGTCTAAGGAAGAAGGACAACTCTCCAATCATGGACATTTAAAAAAAAATTGCATACATTCTACAAATTGATTCCCCAGTTGTTCCACATCGCTACCAAATATTATGTCATCCACATACACCACTACAATCATTAGATGGTAACCTTTATTCTTTATGTAAAAATTAATATCGACTGTATTATTTATAAAACCTTGATGTTGAAGGTATTTATCTAGCCTCTCATACCAAGCTCTAGGAGCTTGTTTGATTCCATATAATGCCTTTTTCAGTTTGCACACAAAACCTTCCTCTCTGGTGAGTAGAAAACCTTTTGGTTTCTCAATGTAAACTTCTTCCTCGAGATCTCCATTGAGGAATGAAAAATTCACATCCATTTGATATACTTTGATGTTCTTGTGATTCGAAATGGACAGAAAAATTCTGATTTCTTTTAGTGTAGCCACTAGTGCAAAGGTCTCCTTGAAATATATTCCCTATATCTGTGCATATCCTTTGCAGACTAAACGAGCCTTGTTCTTGATTACTTTACCTTTTTCATTAATCTTATTTTTGAAAACCCATTTGGTACCATTGAAATTTTTCTCTCTAGGTCTTGGAACCAACTCCCAAGTATCATTATTTTCAATTTATTCAAGCTCCTCATTCATTGTGTTCGCCAAAAAAAATTCCTCGCAAGATTGATTGAGATTCTTGGGTTCAATCTGTGATAACAGAGCTAGATTTGTGCAGATTGTACTGCCAATGAGTTTCCTTCGGGTTTGATTTATATTTGGTCTCCTAATATTTGACTTTTGGGATTCTCTTTATGTACATACCTAGATGGTTTCTGTGGCTTTGAGGTTGTGTTTAAATTCTCATGTTCACAATCTGATCCTACTTCTTCTTAGCCCGAGCCAGCCATCTATGAATTTTCTTCATCTTCAGAGTTTATCTCTGCTCTAAAGGATTTAGGTTTTGCACCCATCTCATGCACTATTACATTAATGCAATCCTCAATCTTAATTTTCTTCTTGTTATAACATTTAAATCATTTGCTCTAAATAGAGTGCCCAAGTAATATTCCCTGATCACCGCGAGAATCAAACTTTCCAGGATTCTTATCATTTATTTTAATGTAGTACTTCCTTCCAAACACCTTAATAGGTTTAATCAATGCAGTTCTTCCCTTCCACAACTCATAGGGAGTTTTATTACTATTAGGACTGAGTTAATTTTTGTTGTAAATATAAATTTCCACTTGTGTTGTTTCTCTCCATAAGGTGTGTGACACGCTTGATTCATTGAACATTTCTCTGGCCATTTCCTGAACTGTTATACTCTTCCTCTCCACCACTCCATTTTGTTGTGGAGTTCTGGCCACTGAGTACTGCCTTTTGATTCCATGCTCTTCACAAAATTCCTCAAACTTTCTTGAGATGTACTCTCCTCCTTTGTCTAATCTTAATAATTTTATCTTTTAACTCTTTATCATTTTCTACTTGAGCCTTAAACTTCTTAGAATTATTGAATGATTCCGATTTTTCTTTTAGAAGCACAATTCGAGTGGCTTGAGTGAATTCATCAATGAGAAGCATGAAGTACCTTTCCCATTTTAAGGTTTTTTCTCTAGTTGGGCCACAAATGTCTGTTTGAATAAGCTCCAGAGATCTGGATGAGGAAAAATCTTTTGTCTTGAAATGAGTCCTAGTCTATTTTCCAAACTGACATGACTTATAGATTGAGTTATCAGGCTTCGACAATCTTGGTAGTCCTTTCACTGCTCTCATCTTATTGACTTTTACCAAACTGTCAAAATTCATATTCCCTAACCTCTTGTGCCACAATCATGCTTCACTTGTTTTGCTTAAATACTAGTTAACCCTAGAATCATGAAACACATATACAATATTGTGGGTTTTGATTTCCCTTCCCACCAGTCTTCCATTCTTCATGTTGTGTATTTCACAGTATTTCGATCAAAATATCACATCGTATCCATTATCATACATCTCTCTAAAACTAAGTAGGTTTTTCTTGTTAACTTCTACATATAGCACATTTTGTTCTTCTGTCTTTGGATCAAGACTGACTACACCTTTACCTTTTATTCTTTTTGAAGAATTGTTTCCAAAGGTGACATTGTTTCCTTTGTCATTTTCCTTTAGCAGCAAAAAAAAAAAAAATTGTCCCTAGTCATAAGCTTGGAACAAGCATTATCCACATAACATTTGTTTTCTTTATTCCGAGCTTATAAGGAAAGTCCATACTGCATGCTATTTTTAGTTTTTGTTTCCATCTCCGCTTATGCTTTTGGATAGTTGGTTGTCTGCCATTATGTGACTTAGACAATTATTCAAAACTACATCTGCACTCACTGGCTTTGTGCCCAAAATTGCTACATTTGAAGCATTATAATTCACTTAGAAAGGGAGAGAAGACATTTTGATTTCAGAGAGAAGAGTTTGGAGATTTAAAATTCTAATATTTGTTATATCTAGGATTTTCATCTCTTTCAACTTTTATCATTATACAATCAACAGCTTTGTGTCCAAATATACGACAATTATAACAATGACCATAAAAGAAATAGGCATGCTTATTTTTGAAAATATTACATGTTTGTGCATGAGTATACCTTGGATGCCTGGTTGATCGATTAATTCTCCATTGATGAACTCCTCTTTTCCCTTCTACCCTTTTGTTTTCATTGACTTTCTCTTGATGCCTCTTTTCATAACCCTATGATTATTCAAATCCTGTGGACCTGAAGTTCATTTTCCTCATGGAAGAATATTGTTCCTCTAAGTATCCTAGACCTTTTCTAACTCCTTAGTGGCTTTGGCTACTTCGAATTTTATCTATTTTTCTTGTCCCTTCAGCAAACTTCTCATTTAGGCCTCGGTCGGTCATCCTTTCTTCTAGATCCATTGTTAAAATGATAATCTATGCCTCGAGACTTTGACAATTCTCTTCCCATTCATGGATTAGATCTTGAAGTACGTATTCCTTTCTCTTTACTTCTTCTAGTTTGAATTTTAAGGATAGAAACTCATCCCTGCATGTTCTTCATATTGTTTCCTTTCTTACCTTGAGAATTTCATGCCTTAAATGCTTGTGCTCTTCTTCCAATTTTTCACATGCTCCTTATTTTTCTTCTAGAAGAAGAACTAGGTCGTTCTTGTTCTTAATAGCCTCGTCAAATTTTTCTTTTTGGTAATCAAACTCCTCATTATCTAAGTTGTAAATTCCTTCTTTATCATGTTGTAGTTTTTCCTTTACCATCTTATTCTTCTTCCTTCATTTTCTTTAACTCATCAAGGGCACTGATGAGTTCACCTTCAAGGTCAACTACTCCTTCTTCTTCTTCTTCTTCCACTTCAAATTCAATAGTAGTTTGTTTATTAGAGTCTGTTCTGAGAGCCATAAGAATATACTTATCCGAATCGTCCTCTAAAGAGTTCTCACTATCTGACTCTGGCACTGAACTATCTTCTTTAGAGTAAAAGCAATTTTTCTTCTAGAATCATTTCTTCTATTGATTCTGAGATTTTTTTCGTAGTGTTTTATCATATTCCTTTTTAGAAATTTCTTTATAGGGGCATTTGAATGAAAAATTTCCCACTCTTCTACAATCAAATCATTTAAATGGAAACTTCCCTTTGTATTTTCTTCAGCCATGCTTTAGCTTCCTAGCCCATTGCGCCAACTCCTGATGCCTAACAAACATCAAAATCCCTTTATATCTTAACTTTTCAAAATCCATGTGACAGAAGTTACGATGTTCACATCCTCCATCATGCCGACCTCTGATATGACATCATTTACCACCACGTGGAAAATTCTTAGTAGTAACACATGTCACCCATATTTGGCCCATTAGGCTACCCAATAACATTGAATTTGTCTTCCACAGGTCATGTCATACTGCCATGTCATGTTGCCATTAGTTTCCCCTTCAGATTCTCAGAACCAGTCTCATGTCACCATGTTTCCTATCATAGGAGAGAGAAGAGGATCTTCCATACCTTGTTTTTGCAGCAGAATCCTTTGTTAATTACTTTTCAGCATTTCTCGACACTTTTTAACACTATCAACCTGACTGGATATCGTAACTTCTTAAGATATTTTTTTTAAGAACGTCGTATATCATGAGCCTCCAATTTTTTGATACCTGATAAGCCTTTTTCTCTGATGTTCTGATATCTGATATGCCTCCTACTCCGATGTTCTTATATGCCAGAATGCCTCCCACTTCGATGTTCTAATATGTCGGTATGCATTTTTCTTCAATGTTCTAATAAGTTGATATGCCTCCTACTCCAATATTTCATCCTTATCAAGGCCTCAAATCCTTGAACTTCAACAGACCATATCTTCTGATCCAAGATCCCATTTTTCAACTTTTGCAGATCATTCGAAAGATCTTCCAAGGAAATTTCAAATCAGTAGGGTCAGATGAAGCCTTGGAGCACATTTACTTCCTCTAATGTGATTTCACACTCTCTACCACACTTTTCTTCTTGACTCTTCTTCTTGTGCTTGGAATGTTGGGCACCTAACCACCATCGTCTTCATTTTATGGCTTCTTAATAAGCCTGCTACTATGATGATTCTCTACCAGAAGCCTGCAGATATCAATGGATTGTTACAGGTCAAAATACCTCCTCATCGGCTCAGAGGAGAAGACAAATATGGAAGGAATACAAAGACCTAAATTAAACCTATTTCTGCCAAGGTAACGCCTTTCTATAACAAAACAAGAGCGTTATAACGCATGAGACCAGTAAATGTGCCACGTTAGTGGCTAGGTAAACACTCTGTTTACACTAGAGGGCAGCGTTACCCATGTTTTGAGTTTGAAATGGGAAAAACGTGCGGATAATGATTTGAATCTCCGGCTTTCCCTCACAAGAGAGTCAGTTCACAAAGGAAACTGCAAAGCACCAATTCATTATTGGTCACTGCCATAAAAGACTGAACTCCCAAGGAGGAAAAAGCATAGAGATTAAAGAAACATCTTAGTTTTTTCTATTCCAAACTAGTGGAAAGAGAAAGGCAACAATGGCTTTCTCCCTCTCCTATAAAAAGGAGTTGAAGGCTCTTAGTTGAAGGTCGAAGGATTGCTAATGTTCTGAATACTTGTGAAGTAGAGAATAGTGTTATAGTGTGAAGGCCAAGAGTCAAAGAGGTTCCTAGAGAGCTTGTTGACTAAGACTTCACTACTTGAGGGATAGAGAGATTGGAAGGCTGAGGAGGGCTTGGTACAACCAACGGTTGTAATCCTCCTTCTTTTAAAATCAATAGAACTGTATCTGTTTTGTCCATTCGATGCTTAATATTGTCATTATTGTTTGAATATTTACATAGTATGATATGAATGGCTCAGATGAGTATAATTTAGATGTTCATTGTATATTGACTTAATTGATAGGATATATGTTGTGTTAGAAATTACACGAGTGCTTTGATTGATTGCAGGACTAAGATTTGGAGCCGGCGAAGAAAGACTCTTGCTTCGCTGCCTAGTGCTCTCCAAGGGACTCTAAGATCGTCAAAGAGGTAATTTTCTATCGCATTCCTTCAAGTTTTTTAAAGTTAATATGAACATGTATATGCCATCTTTGTGAACTGTATAGCTAATATTACTGTCTGCCTCGGGCACCGGAAAGCCCTAAGAGGGATATACGATAACCAACAACCCAAGCATTTTACCTTATAGCAGAATTGGCGACTCCGCTGGGGAAATTCCCCATAGTTTCCAGACTATTTCTTTCCTCCTTTCTTCTCTCCTCTGTTCACAGATCCTTCCGACCAGTACTTATGCCCAGTAGACATTTCAAAAGCTCGCAGAGTTCAATCCTGTTTCTGTTTGACCATCTGAAGGATTTTTCCCTGGCTAATGCTACCCTTGTAGGTTTTCCAGTACATTATAACGTTGGCTCTGCTTGAATACAGTGAGTTAGTCTCTAGATTAACGTTGTCTTTACTTAGAGATAATGTGTTACTCAGCCAAAACCTGTTGTTCACTACTGTGATTGTGTTTTAGCTGCAGAATTTTTTGGCCATCAGCATATCTCCTTGACTAGATCCCTATGCTTGTTTACTAAGTTGGCATTTCTGTTTGTTTTCTCTTGTTTGAAAAGTTAGTGTCAAAAGCATTTACTTTTAGAGAAGAATTTTTTTTTTAGTTTTTTCTGCATCTAGCTGAGTTAATTCTGAAATTTTTAGTTCATAGACTGTAAAGAAAAGGTAGATAGAAGTCTGAATCTTTAAAGTCGAACTGTGTTATTTGAATGTTAGTGCATGGATGTTGAAAATAAACCTTTCCTTGTAGAAATACTCTTCATCGAATTAACCATTTAGAGCATGTTTTGCATGGTTTCTTGAGTCAGAGTCTCATTACATTTCATACGTCCACTCCCCCTCCGCAAGACTAATAATCAAGTACACTAAGAATCAAGCGATAATAAAATCAATCACATTACTCTTTTTGAGCTCACACCAACAGTAGTTCAAGCTAGGATCTTGGGGTAGGAAAAGTGAGAAAATCACCCAAGATCTCAAAACTTGAAACTAGAGTCATTAACAAGCGAAATCCTACTACACTCATATTATCAGGACCGTTCCTTTACCGGAGCTCAGCGCGAGACAACACTTGGGTGCACAAGAAGGTAGCCTGCCTTCGACTGCATCTGGTGGGTGTGTTATATATTAAGGTTTCCTTCAGGGATGTTGAAACTAGATCGGGGATCTAGGTATTCTGCCCATATAGCATGCTGTCCTTGACCATGGACCCCCCTGATGATGTCTATGATTTGAGGTATCTTTAGTGGCCATACTTTTTAGGGACTTACACAAGGTGACTGGGACGGGCTGTCCTGGTACCTGAAACAGATGGACCCACTCTGTCTTCGGTCTTTAGGAGGGTACTCGTCTTCACGAGAGTGCTTACACCTATCGTCTGAGGTTCGGGTGAAGCTCTAGAGTGACTGTAACTGTATTTTCGACCAACCCTCTCTATATACTATTGTGATATTGGATTTCATCACCAGCAAACAGTAGTAATCAGACAGGGCACCCTATTCTGGCTGCTTGCTGATTGATTTTAGAGAGTCCTTTTTTCTTTTTTAGGTGTGTGGTTACTATCATTGAGACTTCATAATACATCACAATTTATTAAAATTTGTTAAAATTAAACTGGTCACCGTGGCGTCCTCCGACCCACGCCGTCTGTCCCGACGACAGCAAGGTCTACCTCCTCTCACTATTGAGGAAGAACTGAACCTTGGTGAACTCGTGCCTTCTACAGAAGAGCAGTCTCCTCTGACTAATCTTGATTTTCACATAGCCTCATATCATCCGAAATTTCTGGAGGACCCTTTCACTGAAGGGGTTGTACCTCATTACAATCCTCCGCTCACTGATCCATCGGGGCCTATGATAATTCAGATTCCATCACGCCAAGATATGTCTTCGGCCGCACAAACATCCATTTCACCACCAGCATCCACTGGGTCGATGCCAATGGCAACCATCCCAGGTTCGCCACCATCCTCCCCGCCGGTGGTCAGTTCTATGCCATCACTGGGTAACCCCAGTAGTCAACATATATCTACTCCCAACCCTACAGTCATCACAACTGTCAGTAGCTTACTGAATCCTTTGGCATCTACTTCTACTGTGACCACGTTGGGACCCACGGTAGCTCCTCCCACGAGTATGACTACTTCGGTGCCTTTTAGCAACCCTCTCAGTTGGAACCTTCTGCTGAGTTCAAACCCCTTGGCCACTATACCAGGGGGCAGTGTTACTAGCACGCAGGTAGCAGGGAACATTTTGCTTCCCCTGCAATCCTTAGGACAAATGGGACAACCTATTGTCAATACTTTTCCTTTAAGTGGTGCAAATATAGGTGTAGGTTCTATGCCATTGCCAAACTATGCAAGTAGTAGCATGCCTCCAGGTAACTCTATTGCATCCATTTGGACTAACCAACCCCAACCTCCATCTGGAATGGGAGGGCACTTTTATACTGGGGGAAACCAACCGGTTGCCCCGCAATACAATATGCCCTATGGACAGCAACAGTATGTCCCTACTCCTCCACCTATAGGAAGTTTTTATCAAAGTCCCACTTATCCTCCTGGTAACACGTTGATGGGTGGACCCTATGGTCTAAGTAGTCAGCCCATACTGCCTTGGTTAGATTTGGGGGAAAATCCACAATTGCCATTTTTGGCAGCTTTGGACATTCCCGATATCCATAAACTGACTAACGACCCCATCAATCACAACCCGCTTTGGCCTCCAGTACTGCATAAGATTCCTTCTGACATCCCGAAGTTCGACGGGAAACAAGGGGACGACCCAGCCGCACACATCACTACCTTTCATCTATGGTCTATATCCAATTCCATGGTAGATGATAGTGTCTGGCTTCGACTGTTTCCCCACACCCTTACAAGAAATGCCGCCAAGTGGTACATTGAATTGCCACGTGCCACCATCAATACTTTTGGTGCTTTAGCGATGGAGTTCCTAAAGAACTTCCAATTACCAATTAGATTTGAAACCGGAACGGAATTTTTAACCTTGCTGTCCCAAGACACCGCCACCCACATCTCTGATCATATTCATGAATGGAGACATAGGAGGAGGCTAGTCAAAGCGCCAATCCTGGATCATCTCTTAGCCAATTGGTTTTGTAAGTCTCTTTTACCTCACATCTCTAAAGACATTGGCCTTTTTGGTGCAGTTACAAAATATCAATGCATTCGTCGTGCCCAACATTTGGATTTAATCTATTCACAATCCGGCACGCTATACGATCTGCTCCCCCATGCCGCTGGTAACCCAAATCCTCCGACCACTCAGAAAACCGGAGCACATGTCGACGGTCTCGTTGGCACAATCTCCGGTGTGGCCACAAAGCAGTCTCAGGGGCAAGCCTCCCAGCCATCTTCGGCTGCCACCACCCCTCACCAAACGACTACTCTTCCTACCGCTGAGGTGAATTCTGTGCAAACCTCACAAAAACCCAGCGGGAAAAATAAGAAGAACAAGAAAAAGACGTCTTCTTCGGAAGAGTAGTTGGATAATCAAAATAACCCTAATCTAGAAAAACATTGCCAAAAATGAAAAAGGGAAGGATAAACCCATGAAATTTCCTTGCAAGATTTGTGCAGAGGACTACTTGACATACAAATGTCCTCGGCTGCAGGAATGCACCGATTTTATTGCCAACAAGGATTCTGGGCGAACACCTACCATTCTTAATAATCCTTTCCCTAATCAACAGCAGCAACATCAACACATGGTTGACAATCTGCCACAACCCCATCAACGGGGCAATGGTGGTTCACATCCTTTCGGCGATGGACCATCCACCATTTATGGCATTGAGAGTGTTGAACTTCAAACTCGAGCCAAGCTTTATGGAAATCCTACCATAGATGCTCAAGAACCTAGAACTAGTTCAAATCCACCACTGCCCAATGATTTGTATATCGAACAGCCTACTGTTGAACCCATGATTCGTCCCCCCAAAGGGACACTTCGACGCACGACTCATAACACCTCTGCACATGCAGCCCAAAACTACAACATTGTAGAAGATTTGGCACAGGCATCGTCAGCTATGTCTGCTCTCGAAGTATTACAAACCTATCCAGCACAAAGGAATGCCTTGCTTTCGGCCATTGGTGGAATAGACCCCCGGGATTCCATGCTAGCTATCTTTGATATGGAAAATGCTAAACCTCACCTCTCACACCAACTCACATTCTTGGTGCAGGTGGTGTCAAAAGGGAGACCAATCCATCGCACTATCATAGACGAAGGTGCTTTGACCTGCGTTATGTCACAAGCTTGCTAGCTCAATTTAGGTTCTCCTACCCTCACCCCGCCATCGAATTCCCTCAAAGCTTTCGATGGCCACACGTTCCTCCCAAAAGGATACCTTGCTAGCTTTCCCATCACTCTGAGTGGGAAAACGGTAAACGTGGACGTTGAAGTCGTAGAGCGCCATCTAGACTATAATCTATTGCTTGGTCGTAGTTGGTCTTATGCCATGACTGCCATTGTGTCTTCGGTCTTCTGACTCATCCTATTTCCATTGGATGGGAAAATAGTCACAGTGGATCATCTATCCTTCTGCACCCCTGACTATGCCACGTTACCAAGTAGCACTGTACCCCTAATAGGAGGCTTCCCTGACTCTTACGTCAGTATCGATACCGGTCTTCTGAAGGCATATTCCCTACTGGGTTGCTTTCCTCTCCCGCTATGACTGATCCCAAACACGGTTGCAATGATATCCACCACTTTGGATGGCTCTATCGACCCATGGATCATTCCGACACCTTCAGACATTGATTCCTACGGAGATCAGATGCCGCTCTCACCAGCAGAGTTGGCTTACCAAGCCATCCAAATAGCATTTGAACCCTCCACTGCTATGGTTTCGATCGAAGGTACAAACCTCCCGCCCATCATAGTTCTCTCTAATGATCTCCTCAATGAAGTCTTGCCTATAGACGAAGCTATTCGAGAGATCATGTCTCTAGAAGAACGACCTTGGGGAGAGTTTCACCATCGCACTTCGATGATTGACTCGGAGGCGATAAAAACTGAAATCCCATATTTTGACCAACCTAAGATAGTTCCCTCCGCTTATACGACTGTTCAAACTATCGATTCAGAAAGGAACATGGGTAATCTTTCTAAGACTATGCTCATTGATATCTTGGTCAAAATGGGTATCATGGAAAATATTCAGATTGGAGCCAACTGCAATCCTGAGGAAATTGCGTGCTTCACATCCCTTTTCAAGGAATTTTGCGATGTGTTTGCTTGGTCTTATGACGAAATTCCCAGCATAGACCCTTCTATCGTCGAGCACAAAATCAATATTTATGACAATGCCAAACCAGTTCGGAAACGACTCAGACTTGTCCACCCGCGCAAAGCAGCCACCATCAAGATTGAGGTAGAAAATTTCTAAACGCTGGTTTCATCTATCCCATTCCTTTAATAGAATGGGTTTCCAATCCGGTTCCCGTTGATAAAAAACAAGGCACCATTCGATTTTGCGTCGACTATTGCGATCTGAACGCCGCTTGTCCCAAAGACAATTATCCTACACCGTTCATTGATCAAATTCTCGACGATTGTGTCGGATGCGAATATTTTTCCTTCATGGATGGATTCTCGGGCTATAACCAGATTGCAATTAAAAAATATGACCAGCATAAAACTGCCTTTATCTGTCCTTGGGGCACATTTGCGTATCGAAAACTCACATTCATTCTGAATAATGCTGGAGCAAATTTTCAGCGGGCTATGGAATATGCTTTTCACGACATTTGACATATTGTATAGGCTTACTTGGATGACCTCTCGGCCCATTCCAAGAAATGACATGATCACCTTGCTCATGTAAAAGAAATTTTTGCTAGGTGAAGATTCTATAATATACGTTTGAACCCTCATAAATGCATATTTATGGTCGAGTCCGGACGTCTGTTAGGTTTCATTGTCTCCAAGCACGGGATTAGGGTTGATCCCGATAAGGTTAAGGCGATTGTTGAATTTTCGACACCACAATCCATCCTTCAACTTCAACGTTTGCAAGGGAAGGAAAACTTTTTGCGTCGTTTCATCGTTAACTATGCCGAGATGACGGAAGGATTTATGCGATTATTGAAGAAAGGAACACTATACTTGTGGGATGACCAAGCTCAACGGTCATTCGATGCTTTAAAACATGCACTTGTTTTAGCCCCACTCCTTAGTGCCCCCGATTACTCACACGACTTTCTTCTCTACCTGGCAGCCTCACCGTCCTCACTTGGAATGGTTTTGGTTCAAGTACACAATGACGACAGTGAACATGTGATATACTATTTGTCCAAAGGTCTAATCAAACCCTAATTACATTATTCACATGTGGAGAAACTTTCTTTGGCGGTATTTTTTGTCGTCACCCGACTCCGACATTATATATTGCTGCGACAGACTACGGTTATTGCTTTGGAGAACCAAATGCGACATATCTTGTCTAGAAAAATAATTGGAGGAAAATATTCCAAATGGATCGTAATCCTCCAGCAATTTTATTTGGTCTTTACAGTTGCCAAAGAAAATAAATCCCTCATCTTAGCTGAATTATTATTGAATCTTCCCCAAATCGACCCAGCAGAAGTAGCTCATGATCCATTTCCTGATGAATCTGTATACTTGGTTGATTCTTCAGACCCATGGTATGGAGACATTTTGGTCTACCTACAAACCCAACACTTCCGCCCAACTCTCACGTCCGACGACCGTCATCGTATCCGCCACCAAGCAAAGCACTACCTCGTGCTAAACGATACACTATATCGTCGTGGTATTGATACTATTCTCCGACGTTGTCTCACTTTCGATGAGGTGGAACACGTTTTGAATGAATACCATGTAGGGGCATGCGGTGGTCATCTTTCGAGCATAGCTACTGCCCAAAAAATCTTGCGCGCAGGTTACTATTGGCCCACTTTGTTTAAAGATTGTATTGCAACTGTCCAGAAGTGCCATCCCTGTCAAATTTTCACAAAGAAAATGTGCGCTCATCCTGCCCCCCTTCACCCGGTTATCTCCATTGGTTCTTTCGCTAAATGGGGAATTGACTTCATCACCTGCAACCCCACTTCGTAAAATGGACACAACTACATCATGGTTGCAGTCGAATATTTTACGAAATGGGCAGAAGCTCTTCCCACTTTCAAGGTTGATGGTGAAACCGCCGCTCTCTTCCTGTTCAATCAAGTAATCTGTCGGTTCGGCGTACCCCTATCTATTGTCACAGATCATGGATCCCACTTCCAGAATCACATGATGACTGAATTAACATCCATGCTAGGTTTCCATCAAAATAATTCTTCATCTTATTACCCTCAAGCTAATGGTCAAGTCGAAGCCATAAATGGTGTCCTCAAAACCATGATTCGTCGATAGGTCGGAAACCATAAAACCACATGGCATCAGAAGTTGTATTCCGCGTTATGGGCATACCAAACTTTAGTCAAAACTGCCACAGGTTTCGTGCCATTCCAACTTGCTTTCGGCCTGGAGGTAGTACTTCCAATCGAGTGTGAAATTCCATCACTCAAACTTGATGTTGAACTCCTGCCTGGCACCACCACCACAGAAGAGCGCTTTCTCTCACTCGATCATTTGGATGAAACTCGTTGAGATGCTACACTAGCACTTGAAGCTCACCAACGCCGAGTCAAGGCTCAATACGACAAATCTATCAAGCCTCGTTCTTTCCAAGAGGGCGATCTTGTTCTACTTTATGATCAGAAACCTGACCTCTTGGGGGTAGGAACACTCCAAAAATTATGGCTTGGTCCTTACATCGTCACTAAAGTCCTCTCAAAAGGAGCTTATGAACTTCACGACTGTAATTGAATTCCACTCGCGAAGCCCCACAATGGACTCTACTTAAAGAAGTATTTTGCCTAGTTTCGCACTAGGCATATGCTTTGTAATTTTATGTATATAAGTTTTGCTTATTGTTTTTATGTCTCTGGATGTTTTTTGGTTTTCGCGGTGTTTTTTCTCATGTAATATTTTTCTTTCACACAGATGTCGTCACCCTCTTTATCATACGTCGGATATGCGGATGATGCTAGTCGTCACACTATATGCATTGCTTCAGCTGCTTGGTTTCTCTACACTCCTGAGTCAGACCTCCTCGGTTCTGGGGGAATCTTCCTGGGTAGCGCCACCAATAATGTTGCCGAGTACATGTCAGTGATCCAACTGCTCACGGAAGTGGCATCTCGTGGCATCTCCAATTTAGTGGTCAAGTTAGATTCCCAACTCATCATTATGCAGTTAAACAATCATTACCGTGTCCGTCATCCAATCTTGTTGCATTATTTTTTAAGAGTGCGACTTTTAGAACGTCAATTTCAAACACTTACATTTGAGCACGTTCCTAGAGAATTTAATACATTAGCCGATTCTTTGGCAAACTATGTGTTAGATTGGCATTTGTCACATTTACTATAAAATATTTACTCATGAGTATATATATTTTTATCCCATTAAAAATACATACAAACTAAAAAACACAAAATCACCAAAAAAGTATGTGTATATATATGTCACGTCCAGAACAATAGTTACATCAAAAAATCTTCCAAAACTTGGGTGTTTTACAAAAATTTGGCTACACTAAGCCACGCTCTGACACTAATACATCCGCTCCGCCAACTAGGCCTGACGATCATGGTAGCATACAACTGCTCTAGCTATCCTCCTCAGAGGCACCAGGTATCTCTCCGGCACACCTATAGTTTGCCGCTGCAGATGAACTAGAACCTCCCACATAGGAAAGGGTGGTATACCCATACTCAAACCCTCCAGGTTTCTGGAGAGTTCATGTAAAACTTGGGCATCATCATCCTCGTCGGCTTCCACATCATCTGCTGGTGCGCCAGCCCCTAGTAACTGCAGTCCTCGCTGTGCATAGTGAGGGGCCCCAACTGGCCAGACAGGTGCCACATCTGTGTCAACAAAACAAACGCTTCATGTCAAAACATAATTTTCACCCTATTTCAACAAAAAAATTGCATAAAAATTCAAAAGAAAAAAAAAGTACTTCTTTGGAATACATTGATCATTTCCTTCTTACCATCGAGCCCCCACTGAGTGCCAGGGGGCAACACTAACTCTGGATCATCTGTGAAGTTCATCCCTGCATAGGGATAATCCTCAATCATAATAATCTGTGAGTTGAGCCGATCCAAAAATCCATCATCAAAACAGTGGCGGACGGGACCCTCCCCAGTCCGCGGAAGCAAAGCGGCCCACCGAGCCTGCCTCGACTCGCGTGGACCCAATGGTACTGTAAAAATCCTGGGCCTCATTAGTGGTGTCCGCTCCAGTATGAAATAGACAATCAATGTACCGTACCCAAACTCTCTCTGGGTCCGGGTCTTATATGCGGTAAGCTCTGCTCGGACCCGACGGACAACTCCATCACACCAGTCGAAAACCTGAGGCTGCATACAATCCAAGGCTAGGAGCATCTGGGCCTTGGTGGCCACATGCTAAATCTTGGCACCTACCAAGTGAACAATCATCCATAATATAGACCGCAGTGGTCTCAAAATCACATGGGCGATTGGTATCTGGTTGCTCACATCCTGAGTGTCACGTATGCAATGCGCACGAATCAAATCAGTAGTGGAACGTGGGTCAGATCTGGACCCCGTCAAGTTGGGCCTCGCCCCGTGACATGATAGGCCGGTCAAAAAGTACACATCATCCTTTTCGATTGAGAGCTCATTGCCCCCAATACGAAAGACATTGTGTCGTTCGTCCCATTGCTGGATTAGCCACCTCAGGAGGTCCTCTTGACCCCTCATCAGTTCTAAGTGGGAATACTTTAGCAATCCACATCTACAGAGAGCCATCAAGCTTGCGACATCCGTCACCATCTCTCGTTCTTCCCGTTCATGTTCTCTCTCTCGCCAGATACTCATGATTAACAGTTGAAAACCTGCAAATGCAACATTTTCAACTGATCAAAACTTGCCTGGACCACTTCAAAACAGCAAAAATTGATTTGCTAGAAAACACGGTGCACCTAACGCTGGCTCTAGTACAAAACAGAGCACGCTAATGCGGTATCCCATCATGGGTTATGCGTTTAACGCGGCCGTTATACCTCTGCCCTGCGTTAGGCACAGGATTTTTTTTAGGGCCTCGGAATTTTATAATTTTGAACCAGAAAGAAGTAACAAAAAGACAATTAAATGATAGCAGGAGATTCGAGCTCTTACGTGGATCTCGTGAGAAGGAAAACCATTTCCTAGATTGACCGTAATCGTCAGCTGAATATTTCACCCCTTTTCACCCCAGAGCTCCTTCACAGCATTCAAAACAGTGAAAATGAAGGTCTTCCAACCTTCTTATAGCAAATTCTGGGGCATGACTCTCTCACGCTAGTCGGAAAAAGTTGTGAATTCTTGCTACGCATGTGTTGCAACTATTGAGATTTGGTACTGATGTTCTGATGAGTGATCAATATTTATATTCAGACATACTCATGTTATTTCGAACGTTATTTTTACGGTATTTATCTTGCTCATTTAATCTGAAAAACCTTGAGTTCCCTTCTTCGGACTCGTTAAAATTATATGAAGTTGATATCGAGCGTTCTTTTTGTATGGTCTTTTTCTTGCTCGTTAATCCGAAAAACCTAGAGTTTTCTTCTTCAAACTCGTTAAAACTATGAAGAAGCACTGAGCTTTCTTTTTAGGAATCTTTTTCTCGCTCATAAAACTGAAAAAACCCCGAGTTACCTTTGTCGGGCTCGTTAAACTACCACGACAGAAAGTAAGGAGCCATTCTTTTCTCTTTTTCAAAGCTCTTTAAACTGAAAAAGTAACCAAGTTTTCTCCGTGTGACTCGTTAAAATTTCACAGAGGGCACCGAGTTTTTCTTTGTCGGACTCGTTAAAATTTCACAAAGAGTATTGAGTTTACTCCGTCTCCTCGTACTCATAAACAAATGAGGTGGACGTCCATCGAACATAGATTTATCACTTTTCTAGCTTCAATGGACTAACTCATGGAAAATGAACTGTTTCGGGCTTACGATTATCCCTTTGTCGTGCCCGGTTATCAAGACATGACAAAGGTACCCCAATGGAGTTGTCTTTTATGATATTTTTTCGACTCTCTAAATATGAAAAATTCACCGAGTTTGCTCGTCTGGACTCGTTAAACCTAATTAGACGCGGCGTGGAGTTGTCTTTTATGATATTTTTCAGACTCTCTAAACATGAAAAATTCACCGAGTTTACTCGTCTGGACTCGTTAAACCTAATCAAACGGGGAATAATTTGGAAAAAATGGATACTACCTCTGTTACATTTCAGAAAAGGTCAATTTGGCAGCAAAATTCTTGAACATGGCACTTCCCAGAAAAATCTTTCGCAGTTAGCCGAACCCTACCATCTATGAGTATTAGCCTTCATTTCCCAGTGTCCCTACACTGGTAAAATCCTAACACACTCATTGGTGTTCATCAAGCTTCAGCTACCTAGTACCCTGCTAGAGTGCCTTCTATTGTTCAAGCAAATATCGCTATCTACTGCTCCTGTTATCAACCAAACCGTTCATTATGCCAGAAATTATTTTTCGCCTGACATCCCCATTTCCTCTTCATTATCTCGAATCATAAACAACATCAGTTGTTTTCCGTTTCGTGTTGACTGATCTAGGATGCCTCAGTGCCTACCTTTCAATAGATCTCTTCCTATCGACTTCAACATCTTATCTAGGAAGCTGATCCAGAAACCCATCAGTACTCAGATACTTGCAGACATCAGTGGCAGGTAGTCTTGTGTTTGATCAGGGGTCTTCATCATTGGCTCCTGGTCGAATGATTCTATGAGTGTTCGACTTCAACTCATTTTATTCACACTCGCTAGATTGTACTGTGCATCTTAGGGACCATCATCATTATCGGTGGCCACCTTCGCGTCTATTAACAGTTTTCATTATCGACTGGTAATCAGACGATTTATCACATGTTCGATGACAACTCCTTCATTCACATGTTGAGAAATATGCAGTTTAAGTGAATCGACGGTCAAGACCTTGGGGAAAAGTCTACATCATTAAAGTTGTGTTTCCTTCCCCAAGTTGCGATATTGTTTATGGAGACAGCTTCTTCAGCCTGATCCTGTTATGATAGACACTTCCACATTGTACTTATCGGTGGACAGATTCTTCATATCTCTATTCTAGAGAAATCATGTTATTTAAGCTACTGAGCATGGGAATGCCCGACTCAAGGAAGATACTATATTTTCTGACATATGTTGTTGTTTCAGGTTTTCTCAATCTTTCAATCTCTTAATCTCTACACAAATTATAAAGTATTTCGGCCATCGTCTTCGTCTCTGACCTCACACTTTAGGGGGCATCTGTTACAGGTCAAAATACTTCCTCATCAGCTCAGAGGAGAAGACAAATATGGAAGGAATACAAAGACCTAAATTAAACCTATTTCTGCCAAGGTAACTCCTCTATATAACAAAACAAGAGTGTTATAACGCATCAGAGAAGTGAATGTGCCACGTTAGTGGCTAGGGAAATGCTCTGTTTACACTAGAGGGCAGCGTTACCCATGTTTTGAGTTTGAAATGGGAAAAACCCGTGGAGAATGATTTGAATCTCCGGCTTTCCCTCACAAGAGAGTCAATTCACAAAGGAAACTGCAAAGCACCAATTCATTATTGGTCACTGCCATAAAATACTGAACTCCCAAGGAGGAAAAAGCATAGAGATTAAAGAAACATCTTATTTTTTTCTATTCCAAACTAGTGGAAAGAGAAAGGCAACAATGGCTTTCTCCCTCTCCTATAAAAAGGAGTTGAAGGCTCTTAGTTGAAGGTCGAAGGATTGCTAATGTTCTGAATACTTGTGAAGTAGAGAATAGTGTTATAGTGTGAAGGCCAAGAGTCAAAGAGGTTCCTAGAGAGCTTGTTGACTAAGACTTCACTACTTGAGGGATAGAGAGATTGGAAGGCTGAGGAGGGCTTGGTACAACCAACGGTTGTAATCCTCCTTCTTTTAAAATCAATAGAACTGTATCTATTTTGTCCATTCGATGCTTAATATTGTCATTATTGTTTGAATATTTACATAGTATGATATGAATGGCTCAGATGAGTATAATTTAGATGTTCATTATATATTGGCTTAATTGATAGGATATATGTTGTGTTAGAAATTACATGAGTGCTTTGATTGATTGCAGGACTAAGATTTGGAGCCGGTGAAGAAGGACTCTTGCTTCGTTGCCTAGTGCTCTCCAAGGGACTCCGAGATCGTCAAAGAGGTAATTTTCTATCGCAT